>VXBR01000897.1:202154-361265 GCA_013400215.1 Cisticola juncidis
CAAAAATGGACACAGGCTCATTCTTTAATTATCTTATCTCATTACTTCTGATGCATCTTTTTATAAACTTGTTTCTGGCTCCAAGAATTCTCTACACGTTCTCTGGGCTTTTCTAGCTCGAGGATTTTATTGCTGTAGCTCAGCATCCGTCTCTTCCTTTTTGCATCTTTGCCATTTATGCTCAGTGTTCAAGACTAACAGAATATTTATAAATCTGGTGTGCACTTCCCAAGCTTCTATTCCTGACTAGTGTAAAGCAGCAAAGGCTCAGTCACTACTTGCCCATAGGGACTCAACAACTGAATTTAAGGAATCTTCATATTTACGAACATTAATAAAAATTGGCAAAAATAGTTTACTGCTTCCTTTCTTCCCCATCCCTGGACTTTTAGTCCCCAGAAAGTGAAGACCTGCACTGTCATGTCACGACACATTGAATCTTTGAGCTGCTGTTTTTCAGGTTGTTGCCATCTGCCACTCAAAGTCACCAACAGTTTTGGAGGTAACAAAGGGGGTCTCTAACAAGCACTGAATCATGAAGGCATGCTCTTAGGGGTCTGAAATGGTTAAAAGGTTCCAATGTATCTCTCAGTCTATGGTTTTCTTCCTTACTTTTATTTCATTCTTCATTTAATAAAATTCCCTGCAAGAGAACAGAGGAACAACAACAACAAAAGAATAAACCCTTTCAAAGCCATGTAAATATACTTCTGAATCAGATGCAAATTCAGTCCTATTGTTCATAAATTGCTATGTGCAGCCTTTCTGTGACAGGTCCTAAGGCAAGGGCAGAAGTGCTATCTCTACAGCACCATGAAGCTTTATGACAGCAAACCTGTGAGGGAAACACTGATTCAAAGCTCAGCTTCCAGTGGCAGAGCTCCCTGGGGAAGTGCCTGCTGGTGACAACAAGAGAGCCAGTAACCCAAAGGAATCAGAGCCTGGAGGATAAAACTGGGGTTGGAGCGGGTGATGAGAAGAGGCTTACGGGCTGAGCAGTCACCACACATACACACACAGACCCAGGGGCTGGGAGGACCTCTGGGAACGTATGGATATGAGCCCTCTGTGCCCTTCCTAGCAGAGTTCATGCCAACATTAACAGGGACAGATAATGAATGCTTCCTGCACATAGGGGAATGCTGCTGCTTTCACTGATCTCAGGAGTCGGGCCACAGCACCAGGACTCTGACTGCCAACAGAAAGCTCAGCAGCTCCAGCTTTTAACTGTGAATGGTACTTCCATGCTCCATCATTCACTCTTAGCAAAAGCCAGACAAATTTACAGCCTTCTGCTGCTTTAACCAGAGCTGCTGCATCTGTGGTTGAGCCAGCTTTCATGTGCTGCTGGATGCTTCTCCTGAACAAGCTCTTCAGCACTCCTAGGGGTACGTGACCTTGTGACTGGGACAGCAGCAATGGACTGCATGTGTCTTCATCTTACAGTAGAATTATTTTCATCTCCTAGCTTCTCTCTGGCCATCACCTTCAGCTGGAGCCTCTATTTCTGGTGGATATAAAATTAAAGTGATATAAACCTGTATTGTTTTCATTTGTCCTATCAACATCCAGGAATCAATGTATATTAAGTCCTTCCAGGAGCATATGGTATTCTCCATGTAATTGTTAAAATGTGTTCCTTCTCAAAAAACACCACCAACAAAAAAGAATCCAGGTTGTTTTTTTGACCTGTGTGTTGATATGAGCGATAGGAGCAAAGACAGATTTGTGATAGGAATAGTCCAGGAATGGGTTGCTACAAGAGACAGCATAAAACTGTTCCCATCTGTCCATGGCAATGATTTAGACTGTGATTTTTAAAGACACACCTGACGTAGTGAGGTGCCCGAAGCCAGAATGCTTTGTCAGGTTTCCAGACTTTAATGTAGGACGAAAAGTACCACTGTGTGGCCCACATCTGAAATATTTATCTCTGCTAACTTTCTGAAGGTTTTGTTGAGCAGCTTCATTTATTTTTGAAGAAAAATGATTTGAGATAATTTCCCCACGTTTTTACTTTCTCTCTGCTCTCCCAATCATCTACACCTGTAGAAGTAGTACTTCAGTGTACTCCCTCCCATTTCCGAGTGTTCCATGTGAGTCATTATGTCTGCCTCAGCCTGGCAGATACATAGATGAGGTAACAGGCTATTCTGCTACTCCTTTCTCTGGAGAATTTTCATCTCTTTAACAACAGCTTAAAAACCAGGTTCCTACCCGAAACAAGCAAAGAACAAATAAGACTCTTCATTCAGCTTCTCCAGCCTTAGGACATCAATGATCTTACTGTGTTTGGACTTCTTGAAAAACACATCAGCCTAACTAATGCTCTTGAAAAATGCAAAGGAATCTTGCTCTTTGGATAGGTTTCAAACCTTCTTTCAGGTGTAGGATGTGCCCTCAATGGACTATTTCCAAGAAAAAGAGAAAGCAGAGGATGTTCCTTGCAGAAGTGTAGCGCTTAAGCAATACAAAACCAGCACTGCTGATGCCTTTCCCTGCTGCTGTTGTTGAACTCTTATATAAGGGTTGCCCTAGATGGCAGTTTTTTCTGGAAACTGTACTGGCTGAACTACAGTTATCATAAAGGTTCCATCTATGTTGTTTTTCAGAGGAAAATTGAGTTTCCTAAGGGAATCCTTTGACTTGGAAAGTGTAACCTTAGTTTTGAAGGTAAAATAGAGTATGATATCCTATTGATCCACTATTCTCCCAACCCCCCTGCCCTGTTTCTCTCAAAGAATATGTAGGTTTCAGTCAAAGAAGAGACCTAACTGTTTTAAACTGAACAATAAATATTTTCCAAAAGAAAAAAAAGAAATTCTTACAAGTTCAAATAATATTGTATTTTCTAAACTCACCCCCTTGCCCCGAACTAAGACAGGGACGTGTGCAAGAGTACATTCATGTATTCATGAATTAACAACCTAATAAAAAAATTTACTCACATTGACTTTGATTCAATTAGAGATTTATTCTAATTATCCAGAAGAAATTAACTAGCCTGGCTTATTAGACACTAAACACAATAAACTCAATCATTCATTCCATCAACTTGAATAACTCACAGGGGGAAATCGTGTGAATTGCCAAACACCCTATTCAGCCTGGAAAGGGGTGCAGTCTGCCCAGTACCTCGCAGGATGAAGCCTCCTGTGTGCTCCCCTTCCTGTGGGTTTGCTCTGTAGCTCCCAGCCCTTGCAGGGATCACGGAGACGTGAAGGGATAATGAAGTCTCTGTCTATACAATTATAATGGATTGCTGAAAGTAACAGAGTTGCTGTAAATAAATCATTATATCAGGCTCATTTAGCCTGATTCTTACTCTCAGATGGCTTGTAATAGAGTCCTGTCTCTGAAAGTCAGCCATTCCTTTGCAATTAGATTTATCTCTAATCAAAAATGGAAGCTATCCTTCCAGCTTTCAACTGCACTTGGAAATACCATGTTAGGCTCAAGCTCCAAAGCTGAATTGATTCATTTATTCAAATTTTAAAACTATCCATCTGCAAATATTTAAATGCTCTAACTATTAATTAAAACCTGAAATGACCATCTAGTGAGGCACAGTGTCCACATTAACCCAGACATCACAGCACTAGAAGAGTTCCTTTCACCTCCTGTCTCCTGGCACTACACTTTCCAACTTCCTCAAAAGCTCCATTCAGTAAGGAGTCTACAGCAATTGCATCTCTGCAAGATGCAGTTGTCCCTTTTCATAGAGCTTGAAGGGATGACCAGTCTTGCAGGGACTGTGCAGCCAGACTTACACCAGCTGCTCCTGGGGCAGAGCTCCTTGTGACAGGACTTTGCACTCCAGGCCACAGAGGACTTGCACCTGGCTCAAAACTCTCTTAAAAGGGATCTCTCTTGTCTGCCTTGCTACCTTGTTTGCAGCCCCAGACTGTGTGGTTGCACCTGCTGCCTGGACCCCCACCCAGCCGTGCTTGTTGCTGACCTGCTTGATTTTGTCTCCTTTGGATCTCAAATCGCTTGCATGGATAGAGAAAGAGGAATTTTGTATTTGGTATCTGTAAGGTCTCGGGCCACTTCAAATTCAGGAACAAATGCTTATGCAGAGGTGAGTGCAATCTCTATCCCCCACTGCCAAGTACACTCACAAAATCCCAGCTTAGTAAATTCATCTTCTGCCAGTGTGTACTTGGCTGGGATACCAAACAACGTGCTGCGTGGGTGGATGTAAATAAAATCCCTTTATCATTACAATCTAGCCATCTCTTGGCAGCCATGGCAACCGAATAACAGTAGTCAGATTTTGTCATCAATGATACAGCATGAAAGTTTATATAATACAGGATATGTTTACACCAAGTTCCACACAAGGAAGACAAAAGGTAATATTATATTTACCTAGAGTACAGTAGAACCAGGTATGTGGGAAAGAAAATATCTAGATATGACCAGATTACATTTGGTAGTTTAATCCCTTTCCTATCTCATAAATAGATCTAGGTTTCAAAATACTATTTGAAATTGTTCCCTCAGTGAAATTCATTTCAATGAGCAGCATTCTGTTAATCTGTGTACAATGAGCAGCATTCTGTGGCTCTGTACACACAGTCTCCAAAGCTGCTTTTAAAACACTAAACTGTTTTTCCACCACCATGCCATCCCATGAAATACTGATATCAGATATATTTCACGTGTACATCTTGGTTCCTCAGGGGATGACTACAGAGAGGAAGAAACATATGCCTAGGGACAAGGAATTTGTGAGGGTAAGTATTACGTGAAGCAGAGGGCCACTCTGTGCAAGGCAGTGATCCAACCCCAGTTTTCATCCAAATATCCTCAGAGGTCTGATCTTTAGGAAGTACAGTCTTAGCTAGACACTGGTAAAGGGATAATATTAAAAAAAAAAAAAAATCTTTTTTTTTTTTTCTGTTCCGCAAAACATAGTGCATTGCAGAGAAAAGAATAACTTAAACATTCCCTCTTTCTGACTATAATAGGCATATATAAAAGTGAATATAAACTAGAAATATTACTGTAATCACAAGCTGAAATTTTGTCAAGCATAGCATAATGGTTTTGCAACCTTGTTTTGCTACTTCATTGCAACATGACTCTTGCTAGAGTCCAGTTAGTCATGATTATAGCTATCTAGTATATGGAACTTATTAATGTAGCAATTAAGTGGCATCATGCAGTAGATTTCAGTAAAGTGTTCACAGTATGCTAATGTTTTTATTTACCTGTAGAAGTGTGGTCCAAGAAAACTTCTCTGAGCAAAACCATGTTGGACCTGATGCTGCAGGGTGGGAACATGGCTCCGTCCCTTCTGATATAGCAACCACAGACTAGGAAATATTTTGCCTCTGGTGAGAGGAGGTCTTCCCAGCTGAGTAAAACAGGAGTTCCCAAGGTGCTCAGCAACATCCTTTTAATTCTCTCCCCTGTCTCCTGGTCTCAAGTGTAAAGCCTCAGTGTAGCTCCCACAAGGATTAGGCACAAACAGATCATGACGGAACATGCTGCTACATGAAGAAACAAGAAAACAGCACCTGAGCCAGAGTGCAAAAGTGAAGAAAACTCTCAGCTCTCCATAATATGGCCAGGACCTCACACAAATCCATGCTGCTACTTTCCAGGATAATTCAGTGAATATCTCATGGTTAAAATCTCCCCTAAAAGCTGATGTATTGGATCCACAAGACCTTACTCCCTGCTGTGTCACAGTAATTTACACCCCTCTGACATCACTATTACGGCAATAAACCAGATCCATCATATTTGTATGAAATATGATGAAAACCAATAATGTACATAGGAACTAAGAGATTTAACAGAACAATATGTTTCAACAAAACAACTGTTTCAATCCAGCAGAAACAGCAGGAAATAATTTCATTATATTTTAGAAAACCCTTTCTATTAAAACATTTTAAAACTCATAACAATTTGAGTAAATGTGAAGGGAAGTCTTTAGTCAGAACTCAGAAAATGGGGAAATGCATGATTTAAGTCACAGAACTTATAAACCTGGCCTTCTTGAAGTTACCAAAGCTAGCAGAGAGTCTGATGATAAAAGGGATAATTTAGAAGACTAAGAAAATGTAGAATAAAAAGCAGGGACAAAAGCTACATTAAAGCAGTTATCACTCAACTTGCTGCTGTGCAACATGTTAATATATCATAAACTTTACCTGCAGTTTTGTGAATTTAGCAAAAAGTAAAGGAGGTAATGCTGAAATATTCAGATTAAACTGATACATCAGAGACTTGGATATTTGATTTGGGCATTACTTTAAAACCAGAAATAGTGTTGTGGGGTCCAGGATGATCTCTGGTTTCAACAAAAGGCTGGATGCAGACCTTGTGCTACATGCAGTGCCTGTCCTACTCCAGTGGCCTCCCATCACATCTGGAATATCACATCTGCACATCATCTTGACCACTGGAAGCTGCACCCCTGTCGGGCTCAGGGCCTGGTGCTGACCATGTTGTAATGACAGACAGGCAGGATAAGTGTGCTGAAAGACATCCAAGTCCTAAAGTTAGGAGTGACTGAGTCAGACTTGTAACCAGCTACTGGGCTCTGGCTGCCTCTGTAGTCAATGGAGCAAGACAGAGATTGGGACTGCCTGTGGCTAACTGTGGACATGATGGCTAGATTGTGACAGCCTTTCTCACATCCACTGAGTTCTTGCCTCTGCTGGTTGTAAAGGGTCTGGCAGACTTGTCTGCTACCCCTCTAAGTCATTCATTGTTTCCTGGCAATGAAGGATGATTGAACAGCCATCACCTGGCATCAGTCTGACTTTGTTACGAAGCCATGTGGTCGAACATGGTCCATATCTATGCTGGAATAAAATAGAAAAGGTTCAGGTGCTGTACCTCAAGCCAAATAGGGTGGACAATGTCCACAGTGCCTTGCACAGGACCCTATAGAACAGCCTTGTTTGAGAGAGAGAGAGCTGTCTGAGACAAATTGTCAGATGAGCCATTTGGCTCATTGATCAAAGATACAATGTTTGACCTTGTTGCCTGGTAACACAGACCCATAAAATCTAATCAGTTATGCAACACAGCCCACAGACTGATGTAATATTCCCTGTAGGAAAAAGAGGAGAAAAAGTCAGATCTACCTGAGAAGGTCAAAGTCTGCATTCTAAACATTACCTTATGATACAACTTACAGTATTTATTAGCACCTCTATAAATATTGAGAGATTCTCACACAATCAAGATGGTTTCAGTAGCACTTACATTATGAAAGACATCTCTCAAGCTTTACAGAAAACCATAACCTTGCCTTGCAGACTTCTACTTTTTTGTGCTAATGGACAGACAGGTTTTTTAATTCCACCTGCTCCCTTTTGCAGGAAGCTATGTTTGCTATACTGCAAAAGAGCTAATGAAGGCATTCCTATAACTAATTCTGAGCTAAAGGGATAAACCAGATGACTCAGAGGCTTTGGTTGCTGCAATTTTGTTAAGCTCATCAATGGCAACATCTGTTTCTTGAGTGTGTGAGGCAGGAAGTATTTTCTTTCCTTTTTTAGTTATCAGAATTATTTAAAAGAGGAGGGGTGAGGTAGAGAGTTGGCTCCATGGTGCCACAGCTACAATATTACTGGCGTCTCAAGTATTTCATTTGAAGATTGTTCACGTCTTTATAACAATCAGTGAAGGCCAGACCACTGTGGGTATACCTGGAGGAAACAGTTCCACAAACACTTTCCATCTGATGAACCTTCATCCAACATGGAAGTGGTCTATCTCCTAAAGAACAGGAAAATTCTGCCATAGTTTTAACTGTGAATTGACACAGGAGTCACATCCCTTTCTCAAACCATATCCACTTCTACCTGCTTCAGAGGACAGGGTACAGACAGTGAGGATGCAGAGGCTGATGCTATTGAGTTTCAAAACAGCATTGCACAGGCCCTCCTTCAGTGACAGCCATGCAGATCTAGTCCCAGTCCTGCCCTGAATGTCTAATACAGACAGGTCCCCCAGTCCTCAAGTAAGAGGCAAACAGAGAACTTCTTTCTTATAAAGAAAAGAAAATGTGGATGCAAACAATTCCAGTGTGACTACTCAAGGAATAGCTCACCAGTGTGAGAAGGAAATTCATAGTTCTGAATTTACTGAAAACTGAATACTGAATATTTACATACTGAAAACAGCTAAACAGAAGTCCTTCACAGAAGTATTCTGAGCACTCTGCCTGTGAGCACTAGGACTCTTCTAAGTCTTCTTACTACATGGATAGCAGTGGCACATCAAGCACCAAGGAAAGGTTCTTTAGTCTGTTTTTACTGAGTGCAGGAACTGCACTGAAAAAAAGGAGCACTGGAAAGTGGTTGAGAGGTAGGAGGGCTTGTCTGGGAGAACTGAGGAAGGAGAGGCACACATAAAAATAATCATCCACTTTACTAAGCTCCAATCACAGGGCCTCTGGTGCCAAGGGGGAGAATAGATAAGCTGGTGTTGGAGGCACAACCAAGGGATGCAGAGCTCTAGCAGGATCTGGAACATAATTTTGTGCCTAGTTAGGCAGTCCCAGGGTGTCTTTTGTCACACATTCATGGGACAGCCCCAAAAATGTTAGGCACTATTTCTATTCTTTGCTCCCTTGAAATTCATCCAAAATCCACACTCTCACCCCAGTACCACAAGAATGTCAGAATCTGCTCTAGGTAGGCGGTATTAAGAGCAGAGCTGACAGAATGGGCTCTAAACCTTATTTACCCTTCTCTCACCCATGCCAAAGCAGTACCACACAGTAAGATTAGACACATTCCTCCTGATACCAGCTGTAATGAGAAACAAGAAGTAATGAGGTGATTTATTATCCCCTGTCTCTCCCAAAGACCTCAACATGCTGGCTCTGTCCTGTATTCTTCTGCAGCTGATTTCAGAGGGACAGAACTACTCTTTTGCTGCAGCAAAATATCCTGCCTGTTCCCCAACACAAAGAAATGAGGAGGCGAGGCAAGTAGCCAGGTTCTCAGAACTTTCCCTCATAAAAGCAATATGTGTGCTTATTGTTCTTCTAGATTACAAAAATTGGAAAGGAGAAGAGAGAACAGTAAATTGCACAGTGCATTTTATGGAATGGAAAACACAGCAGGACTGCTGCAGTGAAGTTCCTGTAGCCCATAAACATGTCACGGCTTGATGGAGTGCACCACAGTCACTCAAATGAGTCAAGATTCCCCAGGAGGACTTTGCACAGAGTTCAGCATGATTTACCAAATTTGATGGAGAACGAAGGAATGTGGATTGGCTTCAGTGGCTAACTATCCCCTGGCTTCAGACACTCCTCCTCTTAACTGCTAACAGTCTTCTGCACTCCCAGGTGCCCCAAAGCCTTGGAGTAAGAGTCCTGTTCTGCCAAACATTGTACAAACAGAAATGAACAAACAGACCTTGTCCTGAAGACATCATGAGGCTATCTTCAGATTTTTTTCTATGCTTTAAACAATGTGCCTAAACAGGATCTAAGGAAGGGATGAGATATTTAATCTAGAATTTAGAACTTGCTCAGGAGAGATTAGATTCTTAGGTTTTCATGCTGGAGTGCTTTCTTCACTCTTGATCCTCTTGATTTCTTTGAGGCTCCTGGTGAAATAAAGGTGTAATAGATCCAAGTCATGCTGCTGAAAGGCAGGACCAGTGTCCCTGGTGATATTGCTGGTACTGCTGAGCATACAAGCAATAGTAGGACAGCCAGACTGGTCTCACTGGGTAGGCAGCTCTCTAAAAGAGTGTTGTTGATACAGCCTTGGTATGGTGCAAAGTTTAATTGGTGTTTATTCTGCCTCACACAGTATAGGACAAACTAAAGTAGGGTGAGCAACTCAGGCTGCCTCCAGCCCACAGCTGCCAGGGTCTAACTTCTTATACCACTGATGGAAAAAATATCACAATAACTCAGATTACTGAGTTGTGTGTCTTTTATTAGCCTGGTCCAGTGGCTGCTTGAAGTCATGAAAAATGTCTATGGTGTTTGCTGGGTGAGCCTTTGTAAACCCTGCAGGGTCTGATGATACTGAAAGTGGCCCAGAGTACCTTGCTTAAATGAGGCAAGCACTAGTGTGATGCCAGCTTTTAATCACAAATGGTGATGATAGGCCCAGGGGCCTTCTTCATCAGAAATAGAAGTTCCATAATGTGACTCTGGGAATCCAAACAGTTTTTCACGTACTGATTGAGTTACAATGAAAAGAAACAGAATTAGCAAGCTTTAATTTCAAAATGACTACAGAAAAAAACCCCAACAGTCCTCCTCTCAATACAGAAGACTATTCTGGGAGATACCCTAAAAATGAATCTGGTATTGCTTGTCTCACCTACTGTGTTTATCTGGTTTGCAACAAGAAACAGCAGTATTTAAGTAAAAGCTAGCTTAGGATACTTCTGTTAATACTGTAGGAAATTATTTTTTAGTCTCTTAAGGCTGTTTCTTTCCTCTGGAACTATCTCAGGTTCAGGCTGGATGAGGCTCTGAGCAACCTGGTCTAGTTTAGGATGTCTCTGCTCATTGAGAGGGGGTCCTTCCAACCCACACAGTTCTATGGCTCTGTGACTCTATGTGGCCAACAGGTTTTGTTTGACACCTGATGCTGTTTCTTGGTCTGCAGCAAGGATATGAAGGAGAAACCACACATTCCCTGGTTATGGCTTCCTTAACCCAACCATGGTTAAGGATGTTAGTTCATCTGTGTTTGGGCTCTACTTTGACAGACTGACTCTAAGACACACTTGAAATGTGTCACAAGGCCTTGGGAGGACAATTCTGAGCCACCACTGAGCAGGCTTGGTCAGAGTGACCAGTCCAGCAGAGCGTCAGCACTTGTCCTGGCTCAGTCCCAGCAGAGCTGTGGCTGCATTAGGCTGGGGCTGTGCCCACAGTAATTAGATCTGCCTCTGAAGTTGAATAAGGAGCTTGGGCCGACTCACAGGGCAATGTAATTATACCTCTTTGGGAGCTTACTCAGGGACCACAGCATTAGGCTGAACGGTGTAGCCAAGATATTTCAGAAGTTACTCATTTTGAATTATCTTTGACAAGAACTCACGAGGGAGAGATTTAGTGCTGCAGTTGTAGGTTCCATCCATCTCTCCCTCCTGCTTCTGTTAGCAATGCTTCTTGTGGTGTTTTCCCTTCTAGTCCCAAAACCTTTAGTGCAGCCACACGAGCCTTACAACCGCTCCAAGCTTCAGTCTCCATCTGGAGACATGACTCTTTCAGAGGGCATCTGACACATCTTCCCATTCAACCTTGGAAAAGAGCTTACTCCAGCCACTTTCAGGATTGCAGAAAGGGGAGATGCACCATTAAAGAAATGAAAATGAATAGTGTCAAGCACAATGGAATGGGGTTAGGTTAATGATATTGGAAGGTCATTATTAATTTTTACTGCCTTTTCAGAGTTCTTCTATTTTTCCAAAGGAGCTTAGATATGTTACTGTGATAAGCACAGCATAAATGTTCAGTCAGACAGACGCTGTACCCTCACCTTATTACATGTGACTGAGACTGCAAACAGCTCAGATCAATCTCAGAGATATTAAATTAGAGCTGAATCTCACTCCACCTCCCATACAAAATGAGCTGAGCTAAGTCTGAGATAATGCCCATATCAAGAGATATTACAAACCATATTCTACTGGGTGAAGATTTATTTTTAGTTTTTCCACAGAATAGTTCTGGTTATATGACAATAGGAAAGAAGAGAAATTCTCAACATTAGAAATGCATTGAATCTGTGCATGCATTATGTAGCAGAGGGGGTTCTGTCTTTAAGACAGGACCAAATAATGATTCTTGCATAATGTAGCTATATGACAACTAAAAAGAAGCCCCAGGTTGAAATGGGAAGCAGAGAATATTACAGAATCACAATAACAAGGTCATTTGAAAATGAGGGCAAGTAAGTAAGCAACTAAAGGAAAGAAAATTAGATCTAATGAAAAGAAAGGAAACATTCATTATGGGGTGGGTGCAGAGCTAGGAGTAAGTTAGATTACTAAACTAAATGGGTGCATACAGGCAATTTTCTCTCTCTGCAGGTTTGAAAAGGCTTCTCCCATTCCCCACACTGTTACTGCAGCTCTTAGGGTCATGAAAGGACCTTGCACCATAAGCACTGAGCTGACCATCATTGTCATTGTCATGACAATGGAATTGGTTTAGGCCATCTCCAATGGTTTTGTGTTCATGTTCTGTCTACCCCTGTAAAGACAAATAGAGCAGACAGGTTATAGGCTAACAGGCTGTCCTAGGCCCACCCAAACTGTCTATTACTAAAATCTCTTTGGTATATTTTTGTCTTTTTGTTCTACTATTTCCCCAACATTTTCTGGACACAGATGGAGTGAGGGACAGCTTGAATATGTGCACACCTTTCTGACAAGTGAGGGGAAAGGTTTGCTGTAGGCACATGAATTGTACTGTGCTACTTGGCCTCAGGACCAGAGTGTTCCTCAGTCTGTTTTATTTGGTAGTGCAAAATGAAGCCTTTGAGTATCACAAAGGTCAAATAAGGTACCAGAAGGCAGGAAAAAAAAAAAAAAAAGAGAATTGTAGTTATTCTTCTTAAACAGGGAAAAGATCAGTCAACATCAATTCCTGAAAAAAATCCAGAACAAATAAATGACTACATTATGTATAAGGGTAACAAGAAGATAAATAGTCTGCTGGGATTCATCAAAATCAGATTGAGTTATACCAATTTAGCTTCTGTCTATACCAAGATCTTAGTTGAAGCAGTTAATTTAACATATTTTTATCTGAACAGTGTCTCATTTAGCTTTCTCATTAAAAAATCTACATGACTTTCCATCCTACACTTGACTGTCGATTAGCAGAAAATGCTCAGTAACTGCATTCTGGAGGAGCATCATCTGGTTTGATTTCATACCACAGAAAATCAGGTTATGCACCTCAAGACTGTTCTGTAATACAAAATAAAACATGTTATGTGGGGATAAAGTCAACCACTTCAAAAGTATTCTTGTAACAACTGAAATAATGTACATGTATACTGCTGGGCATCATAAACTGAAACATAGTTTACATTAAAAAATGAGAGCAATCAGATTGGGTTTTACATGCAGAGGAAAAGCTTCCAAGGCACACTATTTTATTCCACTTTTTGTAAGAACTCAGCTGAAGCTGTCTGTTTATTTCTGGGTATCAGAAAGAGAAACAAGACACAGTAATAGAAGAAAGTGATATTGAAAGTATGACCACTTGGGAAAGATTAAAGGACTTGAGATTGTTTAACTTAAACACTGACTGGGGACATGACAACAGACCACAAACATTTTTAGAGAGAAGAGAATAATCTGTTCCTTCGCTCCATAATAGATAGAACAAACAAGAATAACAGGAAACATCTCCTAAATCTATGCATAGGGAAGCATTTGCACAGATTGCTTGTGGAGATATGTCAGTCTCTATCAAGGAGGATCAGTAGCAATTAGATACACAGGATCTATAAATGACCCCTCCTTAGGCTACGTGGACAGACCAAGGCAGCTTCTGAATGTTCTTTCCAATACAGTTTTTCTATGACTCTGTGCTCACTCCTTCTGATTTAGTGGAAAGTTCTTTTTCCCCAATGTTCTTGTTTCAAGCAGTGGAGAGCAGAATGGCTTTTATCACAGAACAGTTTTTTTTTTCCCCAGGTTACAGTCTGAAGTTGTTAAGGTAAAATTGTCCCTAGGAATCCATCTTGCACATCTGACTTCTGTGGAGGTCCCATTCCTCTTCCACTGCTATGGGATGGAAGAGATGTTTTCCTTCTCTTCAGATCATGATTTCAAATAAATGTGGTTGTGCTCAGCTAGGAGAGATCACAGAAGTGCAGATCACACACAAAACTAGAATTTTAGGTGCCTTGGAAAATGTGTTGCATGTTTATTTGGGCCTTTTGCAGTGATGAACACTGGAACCTGCATATGCTGTTCTCAAGCCGTTGTGCTTCTGTCAGGTGCCTTCAATATATAAAGACAGCAGAGAGTAAAAGAAGTAGAGGTAACTGTAATCACCAGTTACAGTGGCATATCCTCAGGAAAAGCAGAACAAGCACCTGACCTCTGACTGCAGTCCTTGTATAGAACAGGATACTATCTGGATTAATCTAGTATAACTAGCTGTTAAATTCATAGTCTTTATGTACAAACCTAGTGTATTTGCGAACTCCAAGGAGGAAATGTGGATCACTGTGTATCTGCAGGGTTCCACACCTTCCTCTCTAATTTGGTACAAGTGGCAATAAAAGGATACCTTTTCTAAGCCTGCTGCAGGAGGACATGGGCTTGAGCAGATGCTTAGGAGCTCAGAGCACTTTGCCCCTTGCAGAATGAATGCCAGACTTCTCACACATCAGAGGTAGTTGCTCTTCAGGAAAAAAGTGACATTTACTGCTAAGTCAAGAGAAACCAAATGGCATAAGCACTGCTGTATTACTGCGTTGATGACTAGATGTGCAGTGACATTTAAAAAAATGAGCACTGGCTTTTTAGTGCTCTGCAAATTCCAAACCTGATTCTTTAAAGCCTCCATGCGCAGAATTCACACTGGCTTGTGTATATGGTGGACTAGTCAGGTCAAACCTGAATATTAAATAATCACTTGTCACTCCTGATGTTGCTGCTAGAGCTGGTTTAATATTGTTTTGTTTAGGCAGAAACCATTCAAACCCTTTTTGTACTCTGGGTTTTATTGAACTGAGAAGACTAATATCTATAAAGCAATTCTTCCAGAAGGGAAACCCTCAGTCTTTTTCACCCCTCAAAAAACCCCCCAAATCTGAAGCATGCATAACACTGGCAAAATCTACCAACAAAGTAACCACTGAAACAAATAGTCAGTCTTAAAAAGAATATGAGGCCATTCCAAAACAATTTCTTTTTAGACAGTCTAGACAGTGTGGCGGCAATAACATGGAGAATTTAGCTTTCCCAAGCTACAACATTTTTTTTTAGCAGCTAAAAAGCTCTATAGGCAAGGAGAACATACAGCCAAGTTTTATTTTGTCAGTGCTGTTAATTTTTTATACACAGTGAAATAAATTGTAAGGCAGTAGGTGTTAGTGAAGGCTGAACACAATGAACTGGAGAGGTGGGGAAACTCTGTCTCCTGGCCTCCAGGACTCTGCAGTTTAAAACTCTGTGATCCATCCACTGATAAGCCCAGCTGAAATCAGCTTCTGCTGAAGGCAAGATTTGACTCGTCCCTAGAGGAGAAACTCCAGAAACTGCAGTGAACACTTTATTTCCTCCCCAGGGAAAATATATTGAGAACCTGTAACTGTGGCATGACACATCTACTCACAATGTATGAGGGGCTGAAAATTCTTGCATTCTGTGAAAATAGGGCATGTCCCCTAAGTATGTGGAAAACAGACACAGTGCTTTTCCATCAGGCAAAATGGAAATGCAGGGATAAGGATGAATGTTGATTTCTAGAAAACTAGGGAACTGCAAATATAATTGACTGAACGATAGCACACAGAAGCAGTACATCTTTATGTAGTGGTTGATGTACCTATGAAATTGATTTTTTTTATAGAGCTTGACACATGTAAACAGCCCATAGAGTGAATTCTTATTAGTTGGAAACCTGATCACTAAAAGATGAATAGTCAATCAGTAGAAACACTACAGGACCAGACATCATTACATGAATGGCAGATGGCCTGAACAGCCTTGCAAACTTTATGAAAGTTGTTTCCCATCTGAATGAAACTGAAGAGAAAATGTAATGAAATGAGGTTGCTTTTTCACAATCTAGGTTGTATCCAGCTCTTGCTGAAGTTGATGATGGTTTTGTTCCATATATAGTAGCCACCTGCTGTAAATGGTTAGCTGAATTTCAATTTTAGCTATATGTTAGGGAAGAATCTGGGAAGAATGTGTCTCAAGGCTTTCTTTAGAGCAAGGCATTCAGTCTAACTTGCCGGCTCTACAGAAAAGACATCTAATTCATATTTCTGGAGTTTTATTTCCTTCAGGGTGATAATACATCTGCTCCTATGTGCTTGCTCAGCACATTATTACCCTGGCTTGGCTGGTGTCCCTGGGCAGTGCCCTCTGACAGATGGCATTAGTAATATTAATGATGAGAAAGAAGGATCACTATTGGCATTAGCTTCATGTTCTGTTGAGAGTCTGAAGGTGTGCAAAGGGCTGGAAGGGGACAGAGGGTACTGATTCTCTCTTTCCTCTGGGTCAGGATTAAGGCTGCTGTGGAGGACAAAACCTGCCATGTGCTGTGCATGGAGCATAAGTCCAGAGAGTTTTAGTTCCTGTCCATTACAAGCACCACATTTATTTGTGGTGTAGCAAAAGGACCAGTAGTAGTTGTAATATAAGCAGTTGTAGTAGTAGTAGTAAAAGTAGTTGTGGTAGTTGTAATAATGAATTATTTTAAAAAATTAAATGATTGCCCTTTTTCAAGGGAGTTATTCTCATTTGGGCATAGAAAAAGAAGGTCTGTAGGGAGTATGGGGTCTTTCAGCTCCATCACACTAATTGCCCCTACTACTGTTCTTATTAATCTGTTTGGCTATTTCATCAATCTGTTTGGCTACAGCTAGAGTTAATATTTAAGGCAGTTTTTCTGTTGTGTAGTTCCCCTGGCTGGGACTCCTTCAATTTCTGGAGTATTACCTCAAAGTAGTTTCTGCAGCAGCTTTGAGAATACCTCTACTGAGATATGCATAATACGCTATTTACTGAGAAATTCCTAAAGAGAAAATCCTGCCCTTTAAAATAAACTTTACTAGACCTAGGTAAATAGATTTAAAAACATTAGAGCCAGAGCATTTTTATCTACATGAAAAGATTCTTTCTTTTTTTAACAACCAACAGCTGTGCTTTGTGGATAAGCCCCAGAAGAAGAAAACATGTCCATAGCTATTAGAGCTACTTTAAAAGGCTATTGCCAATACCTAGCTTTGCCATTTTCTTCTCAATGTTTTGGAACTTCAAAATAAAATTATTTTTTTTCTAAATATCCTCAGAACTGCAAAACATACCCTTCAGGATTTCCTCCCTAATTTTCTGTACAGAGGCAAGGTCAGCAAACACAAGGCTGCTGTAAACCAGAAACTTTTTCATTTGTATGAATGTGGAGTGTCCTCACATTCAAAAATCAAAGACTTTGGTGGTCTGGGTTCTTTTGCTAAACACACTTGCTTTCTAGGAAGGCAGTAGGGAATTTCATATAGGTTTTGCTGAGGAAGGAGCATGATTGCACTGTAGACATTTAAGCTTTATATGTACCTTGGAAGATGATAGCCATCACATTTAAAATTAATTTTCACTTCATTCCCTGATGTCAGTTCCCAAGAAGATTCTGACAAGGAGACTAACAATAACAACTCGTAATTTACTCTCAAGGAAGATGAACACATTACAAGTACTGGCACCATCATCAGCATTGATTGCACTGACTGGTAGCACTGGGGTGAGAGAAATCCATACCCCAGCTGACCAGGGACACCATTCACCTTGGGAAAAGTCACTTTAAGTCCTCTTCTGCTGTGCTTTTTGCAGCTTTGCTGCCTTGCAGCTGCATACCATGCCATGGGGATGGTATTGCACACTGTTCAGTGGAGCTTATGTGGTCTGTGCACCCCTACTTGCTCCAAACCATGTTGTCTCCCATTCAAGAATGCTGCCACTCGGGCCCTGCCTGTGCTCCCCAGAAAAGAGGAGCTTTACCCATTTCACTGTGACTTGTACACAGCTGAATCTTTGATCAAACTTCATGTTAAAAAAACCCTCTGTGGGTATAACTTCAAGCTATTGTAGAAGCATGGCAGGTGCAGGGAATGTCCAAGGGACACTCTGGTTATAAAAGCTGGTTGTGCTTTAGCACCATGCCATGCTGGAAGCGGTGCTGCTTGAACCATTGGTGGGATGTTGTGCTTATTTGCGGTTGACTGCCTCATCAATTTTCGTTTGGGAACCGAAATGGAATTTGGGGGTGGATATGGTATTAATTAGGAAGGAAGCTGGCTGCAATATGCTTGGAGATAAAAAATCTTTTCTGGTGGGAATCTGGTTTTGTATCCTGTCCAAGTTGTTAAAGATGCATTTTACTGCAAAAGATATTTTTATGCAGTACTGTTAGCTCTCGCTGGAGAACAAGTGAATTAAACATGAAGATGATTGGATTAATGAGGAAAAAAACTGAAAAAAATACTTTCTGGCTACAATAGATTCCTAAGGATTAAGCTTTCATTGGTAATGCCTGCTAATTACCCTATGGATAGCTCCCACATCTATGTAAGTAGTTAGGCAGTTCTCATCATCATGGCACTTTACATTATTCATTTGGCCACTCTGAAAGGAGCATGATATCATTATAAAACATTCACAAAGCCATGGATAGTTACAACATCTGTCCTATAGCTCATAACTGCTTGAAGCAGTCTTACACACCAGCAGTAAATAACGGTGGGCAGTTTTCAAAAGTTAGGTAAGAGTTTGATGGCAATTTCTCATTAAGGCTTGTGGCATTGATCAACCTCAGACACCAAAACAGAGCTTATGCGAGGTTTTCAGGTGTTTGTTTTCCTTCCCAATTGCAAAGCACCGGTTTCTGCAGTTGAACTGGCCCTGCATGGGGGCCATGTCTCTACTAGTCTCTAAGTGTAAATCAGGGCAACACAACTGTAGCAGCAAGGACAGAAAAGAGAAGTAAAAAATTTGAAAGATGCCTGCTGATTACAGTCAGACATAAATCAATGAAAAACATCACAGGAAAGGAATCAGGGGAAGTGGGGTGGAATGCTGTTTGAGAGAGGAAAAGACAGGTTAAAGGATGTGCTAGGAGACTGAAATTCATCAGAGGGCTTGTAAAACAAAGGAAAGACTAGATTATAGGGAAGAAAAGCAGGAATTGACTGAAGGGTGTGAAAAGCCTGTGTAGAAACTGTAGAGAGCAACTCTAGCAATCAACAGGAAAGTTGAAAGCTGCCAGCAATCCAGGAATTTTAATTCAAGGAGTTAAAGACTAGAGCCAGGCTGACTGTCAACATGAAAACTCACATCTGGTCTCCCAAAGAAGAGAAATGAAAGAGGGAGTGGGAATTCAGGAAAAAAAGAAGTTTAACTTATCAGAAGATAGAAAGGGGACTAGTAATTGGATTTCCAAAGATAAGGAGGATAAAAAGGCAATAGAGATGGATTTGAGAGGAAAAGGCAGTAAGAGTGGGAGTCTGGCATCTCTGGCAGTAGCTTTGGGAATCAGAAAACAGGTGCCTTGAGCCAGGGCTCAGCAAGACTCAGAATCACAAGAGGCAAGGAAGGAGGCATAAAAAATTTCTTGGTGGGGAAGTTGACAAAAATCAGGGAGATGGATTAGTGCTGGTCCTAACATCTGTACCAGACAACTGTGAGAAAGAGACTGCAGCCCAGCAGAGGAGCTAATTTGGGACATACCATCATGATGTGAGTCCAGTTGCTTTGTAGGGAGTGTTGTGGAAAGAACAGTTTCATATCTCCTTTACCAAACAATACGCTCCTAAGTCTGTCCAGGGCCTCAAAAACTGTGACTGTGACTTGTACCAGCTAATTTGAGGAGAAAGAGGTGTCTTAAGTAAAATTTTTACCTTTTATATTAAAACTATATTTTTTCATGACAAAAAAACAAAAAAAAAAAAAAAAAAAAAAAAAAAAAAAAAAAAAAAAAAAAAAAAAAAAGAGAGGGAGAAAGTAAATGATCAAAAAGGACAACAACTTCCCTGTACTGGTGGAAGATCATCTGGGCTTTTCTGGAAGCTCAGAATCACAACTCTCTTGAAAGAGCCTCACAAAGAGGAGCTATCTCTTACCCTGATGTGCTCAGTTGGAGAGCTTGCTTTTAGCTACAGCATTAAAATTAGATGTCAGAAAACTCAAGGTCAAGCTTTTGTTTTTATCAAAGCTTTAAATTATTGAAAACTTTAAGGACACACTTTAGGAAGCATCCATGGTTGGAAAGCTAGTGGAAAATATTTAGCACATCTGCAAAGCAGCTCTACTTATTTACACGGAAGACCTCCTCTGCACCAGAGCAATTTTAGTCCACAAAATGCTCAAAGATGCAGTGCCATCTTTTGGACAAACTGATGTCATGTTAGGTCAGGCATGCAGTTGAAAGAAGGAGAGAGAAATAGCAGGTGACATTCAGACCCTGGCCAGAACTTGCTCTCTGACAAATGATCAGTAGCAAATGCAGAAGATAACTGGAAGCAGTACTCAGAAATGGCTGTCTGCTTTTTCTTTAAGAAATGTATGTCTGTATTTTCCAGTTTATTTGAAAAGGACTTAAGGTCAATGAAGTCAACTGTTAAAAAAAAAAAACAAAAAAAACAGAAATAAAAGGCAAAAAAAAAGAGAAAAAAAGGAAGAAAACATACCATGGTCACACAGAACTGGAGTATGGGTGTTAGCTCTGGGCCTCGCCAGCTGTAATGTCAGAGAAGCAGTACCAAAGTCTCCAGGGACTGCAAATCTACAGTGCATGATCTTCGTGATTTAGAGAGGAACATTCAAACAAATATGTGTGCCATCATCTGGATCCAAGGGGACTGCTGCCGTGGTCCTGGAGATTTAAGGGCTGGCAGCACAGAATCTATGTAGTTCTTGTCTAGCAAAGGAAAACTTTAAATGATATATAACTCATCTTCAGTGAACTATAAACTCTATGTATTACCTCCACCACTGGCCAAAGCATCAACAAATAAGAAGGAAGCTAACCATACAGAAAGGTGAACTGACTAGTCTGGAAATGACATGACATATTCACCCAGTAGTACTGTCCTGCTGTGCTGAACATCCTTTAGGCAATCTCTGTAGGTTAACTATTTCCTGGAAAACACTAAAAGGATATTGTGCAAATGAAGTGGAAATATCACGAAGAAACCCCAAACCTTAGTCTCTGCATTTTTCTGCAGTGTAAATCTTTTGGATCCTTGTACCCAGGACAAATCTGACAATGAAGTCCTAAATAATTTCCTTCATTTCTTCTCCTTTTACCATAACAGCAGCAGTGGACATTGCAGCCCTTGCTCAGTAGCCTGTCACAAAATGATATCCATGTGTAGAACAATTATTAGGGTATCCTAGCATTTTCCTGGAAATGCTGTAATAAGGACTTGCAATCTGAAGGAGGTCAATATTCTGCTACAGACTTCTGCTGTTGTCATATCTAATACCTACCAAGGGGATAGCAGGCTAAAATTACCATAGCATCTTTAAGATTTCTCTGTTTGTCACTGCTAATACCTTCTTCCCCCTCCACCTTATCTCCTAGGGGCCAGACACAGAGTTCAGGGATCTGGGGACCTTTCTCATTTTTTGTGAAATTACTGGCAGGTATCTTGGTGGTCCCAGGACCCATAAAATATTTAATCTGATTCTCTCCTGTGTGCCAGAACAGGGATTGTTATTAGACTCCTGTCTGCCTCCTTTTCTTCTCATCAACTTGGCTGATTGCAGTGGCAGATAGTTTTCTCCAGAAGAGTGAGTTACAGAGTGTGTATGCATTGCTTTCTAGTAGGTAAGAAGTGCTTCCAAGAGTGACACAAAGTCCTTCCCAGTTTCATGTCTGTGCTAAGGCAGCTTTCCTCTCTCAAGTGTTTCACCTGTCTTTGACAATATGTATTACAAAGCTTCCTGCTGTCTGTATGTGCCAGCCTATTCCAGTAATGCTGTGGATTGAATATGATTTAATCTGCAACTAAACCAAAAATATCATGAAGAAAATGCATTTCAACTGACAGGCATTCTTTTAGTTCAATCCCAAATGAGATATTTTGGTTTAGTTTTGTGCATTTCCCTCATGCTTTAAAAAATAAAATGTAGCTAAATTAGTCTTGAAATATCATTAGAAGGATACTACTTATTTTATATATAGCATATTACATGCTTCCAAATTTTGAAATATTTTGATTGTTCCAGTATTAAAAAATAACATATTAGAATTTCATTGCAAACACACAAACACACACACAAAATCTATTTGTTTTCATCTGTAAATATTTGTGCATTTTGCCAAAAAAATTCAAGTATTGTCAGTCTAAATAATGTTTTTCCTTAGTGAACAAATGGCCCAAAGGACAAACTACATCTCATTTTAATCACATCTTCTATTTCAGGTGTGCATTATAAATAAAATTGTTTGCTTTCAATTTACAATGGATCTAACACATAAAAGAAAACATAAAAGAAATTAGAGCAGACCTCTCACAGAAAATTGCACTAGAAGTTTATATTATACTCAAATTTAGTTCAAATGCTTCTACTTCACTTTTTGTGTGGTGAGGGCACTTACCAGGCAAATGGCAAATGGAAGGTGATGGGTTTTTTTATGTTCTGTACTTGCCTGTTCTTGTGCCATTACTGTATTGTGCTGTTTTCCACTTCTGTTGGCTTTTTGGAAATCCATCTTGTGTTGAGGGTCTGCCAGTATGACAAGAGAGTTAAACCAAGAGAGAAGTGAGAGTGTGTAACTCTGCACACACCCAGCAGCTGCCGTGTCTGTGATTCTGCAAGCTGAAAAGAGGTGACTGGGCAATGCAAAGCTAAGGGCCTGACTCCAACTCTTCTCTTACACCAGCAGGCACCATAAAATTCAGATGTAGTAGAACGGAATGACAAGTCATTGTCTGTCTTGTCACGGGAAACTTAAACCTGTTAATGGAAGCAAAGCCTCCTTAACGCTTTTCCCAGATAACCAGGTTTGGTAGAATCTAAAATGCTTTTAAAGGACATGAGTTTTTAAAGGACATGAGTCTTTAAAGAAGCAAAGCCTCCTTAACGCTTTTCCCAGATAACCAGGTTTGGTAGAATCTAAAATGCTTTTAAAGGACATGAGTTTTTAAAGGACATGAGTCTTTAAAGAAGCAAAGCCTCCTTAACGCTTTTCCCAGATAACCAGGTTTGGTAGAATCTAAAATGCTTTTAAAGGACATGAGTTTTTAAAGAGGTGGATGAGCAATTTACTCAGATTTGGGGAAAAAACGCCCCAGTCTCCAATAAACAAGATGCAGGAAATTAGGAGTTATCCCTGTTAAAAATACAGAGTAAAGTTGCTGCTGTACATAAGAATAAGGTGATGGGTGAAATCTGAGGTCATAAAGCAATTATTTTTCCTGAGGTACTAAGCATCTTGAAATTATCATCCAATATTCATGCCAATATGCTGCAATTAGAGACATGACTAAGTAGCAATAGACAGATAGTATTGAGGGAAGAGAAACTGCAGACACTTCTGCAGAAGCCTTCACAAGTGCAACAAGAAGGTCTTCTCCAGAGAGCATCAACTTCAATTAGGATACAAAGGTAAATTTTCAAGTACACACACTGATGTTGTTTTCTCTTGAGAGGACTGATATTGCTACAGCAGCACAAACCTTCTCCAGGATGAATGTAGCTGAAGTAGGCAGCTTTTGAGGTAATAGATTGTCCTATGTATTAGAAGCTGAACTAGTATAATTGCTTTTAAAATATCACTCTGTAGTTACTCTGTTACCTACATTCTCTATAGCTACACATGGAAATGTGTTTGTGTCTTTCTCTAGTGATTGAAATACCGTGCTTTTCCATGGTTATTGGTGAGCCACAAATCAACCTATTATGTCGGCTACCTCACACGAATGCCATTAGAAATCGAATGATGCACCCACAGCTGGCGTGCCATGAAGTGACAGCGCACGCTGAGTTTGTAGAGTGTAGGTGACCAACCCCCACATCCCATGGAGATTTGCAGTATTTCAGTGTGAGTGGCCTTGTAGAAAAGAGTTGCTTATTGTAAGAAGCACTTAATCTTGGTGTAAAAGGGTGAAATTTCACACACTTTGAGGTATTTGCACCCAATTACATTACAGCTGAACAAAAGTTATTTTCTGAACTCAAGTCTAGTAGGAAATTTTCTTTGTTTACTGGTCTGGTTTTGGAGACGAGAGAGTTTATTGATTCAGCAACACAACAGACTTTGCAGATTCTGTCTGCTGGGTCCTGGAGATAACGCTCTGAAACATTACTGGAAGGTTGGGGTGAAACTCCTGGGACCAAACTCCTCCAATCTTCCTGCCTTGCCCGTAGCAATTTATTTTGTTGTTTGGATCTGCCAGGATGCATCGCTTGAGAAGAAACCACAGGTCAGTGGACAGCAGGAAGTGGTACCTAGGAACAGAGTGCTCGTACATTTACTTGCACAGTTCCTACAATACTGTTGTGTGTGTGTAAATACTCTGAGTGTGGAAGGTTTGAGGCTTGCTTACAGGAGGAGCAGTTAGCAGAGAGCAACTAGTGCAGCTGGGCCAGGTATAGCTGTCTTTGGAGAGAGGCAGAAGGCAGATGTTCTGCTGATGGGGTGCTTAGTGCAACCGGTGTGTGTCCTTCCCTACTCCTAATTGTCAGCACTGGAGCATCCATATTAATAGCCTGCTGTCAACTGTTCCTAAGAAAATCCATGAGAGTTGCATTGCATATTCATACCTGCTCTGTATGTGCAACTGTGGCCCTGAGGCAGCAAAAGAGAGTGAACAAAATGTGTGTGGGCCTGTTATGCAAATGTGTTTTCTGGAAGTAGGATTAGCTTATATCTTATTCATCAGCAGAAAGTTAAACACAAAGTGGAGGAAGGATCTCCTCATCCAGATCTCCCCTGTCTGATATTGCAGTCTTGACAGAGATTTTTTCAGGTGAAAAAATGCTCAAAAATAAGCATTCATGTGATATCAGGCAGCATTTATGATGCAAAAGAGACTGTATTTTGACAATACCAATATTTTCCATAATTGGTAAGACCGCAAAGTACGTACTTGACTGAACTCTTGAGTGGCAAGTATTTTACTTGTAGTAAACAAGATCATCAGAGAGGCATTCACAGGATGAGACCAAATCAGTGAGCAAGCAGCAGATGGGGCTTGAGATTCAGAAATGAAGAGCACGGGTGACTTCATCTCCTAAATCTATTATTGATTAAACCATGAACAGTCAAGACTCTCATTTCACTCACGTTTAGTGCAGCAGCTCTTGGCTGCCAAGCTTAGGGAGTGAGCAACCTAGCAGGAATTTGAGAAAAGAGATGGATAACAAAGTATATGCAGACAAAGTCCAACTACACCATTGTTATTAATATTAACTCATGCACTGCTGAGGCCATTTGCACTAAAATAGATACTAAAATCAGAGAATAAAAATAGTCTATGGCAGCACTGGTGGCAGCACTTGTACACAAGTGTCACAAATTCCTCATAAGTGAGTAACTGATCTCTTGAGAACAGCTACCTGCACCATCTCCTTTTACTCCTTCCTACTGCAACTCTCTTTGTCATCCCTGTAGTGGCACATCCCTGTAGATGCGCATCTACAGAGGTACAGGCAGCTCTGCCTCATCAGAAAGTGGTGCTTTGATTTTTTCTCCCTCAGCACCTAGTCCAAAGTAACAGCAAGAGACTTTCTTTCCTATCATGTTGGCTTCCATTTTTTCTTTTTTTTTGGATATGGTTGTTTTTTTTTTGGGGGGGACACCTATGTTTTGTCTCTCAGTCTTTTGTACTTCCTATTCTACTATGTGAACAGGGAAATTTGACCCAACAAAGCTACTGAATATTCATAACAGTGCATAGAATTGAATTCTTGTTGTTCTGTGTTCCTTCTTCCCGAATGATAAGGTTCCTGCTGACTTTGAGGGATTCCCCTGAGGGCAGACAGTAGTATCAGTAGGCTTTTCAATTGCAAAATGCTACATCATGCTCATCCTGAAAATTTGCTGCCCTCTTACTTGAAAATTGTGGACTCAATCTGATCTCTTCAGGGCCAGCACTTCTGCTTTGCTCCTCTACCTAACAGTGAGTGTAGAGCAGGTCTTGGGAAAGCTGTTGCACTGTGATAATCTCTGTCCATTGCTCAAAAAAAACCCCCAAAAGCTGGCTCCATCTTCTTTACTCTTGCCATCAAGCATTTATCCCCTTGGATTAGATTCTCCTCAGCATTCTCTTCTCCAGAGGATTAACAGTCCCAGCTCTCTCAGCCTCTCCTTGTCTCAAAATGCTCCAGCTGCTTAAACCATCTTCACAGCCTCTTCATGGAGTCTCTCCAGCATGTCCATGTCTCTCTTCTAGTGAGGAGCCCGGCACTGGACACAATACTCCAGATGTGGCCTCACCAGGGCTCTGCAATGGGGCAGAGGTCACCTCCCTTGACCTCCTGGCAATGCTTTTGCTCATGCAAGGAGGTTGTTGGTTTTCTTTGCTGAAGGGGAAAAATTACAGCTCATAGTCGTCTTACCAGCCATGAAGACCCCAAAGTCCTTCTCTGCAGAGCTGCTTTTCAGTCAGCTGGTCACCAATGTGTACTGGTGCCTGGGATTATTTCTTATTGTTCAATTGACATTTTCCCTTGTTGAGCTCCATGAGGCTCCTGTCAGCCCATTTCTCCAGCCTGTCAAGGTCCCTCTGAACAGAAGCACAAACCTCTGATGTATCAGCCACTTCTCCCATTTTGTAGCGTCTGTGAACTTGCTGAGGGTGCACTCTCTCCCGTCATCTGGTCCTCAATGAAGACGTTGATCAGCACTTGGCTCTGTATCAATCCCTTGGACACACTGCTAGTGCCTGGGCTCCAGCTGGACTGCAAGCTCCTGGTCACAGCCCTCTGGGTCTGTCCACACTCTCCATTTGTCTACATATGCTTTGTCAGCTACGTCTATTTTAAGCCCAAGTGCTAAATACTGCAGTTTTTAGATGGGAGGTCCTATCTGGAGCTGGAGAGCCCCTGGCTGTGCATATTGCATGGGGAAGTTGATGCAATCAACCACTGGAGTGCTTTTGATTCTGTAGCAAATAAGACAGCAAAGGCCCTTTTCAGCTTCTGACAGCACTTAATCCAAACAGAGCATGACCTGATCTACCTGCAAACAGTTGTCATCATATTCTGCACTCTGTTTTGCCTCAGGGGATGGTTACATCTAGCTCCCTGCTAGACACACTTGGTCATGTTGATTCTGCTCCACTTCTTAAGAGGTCAGCTCTTTAGGCGAGCACTAATAATTGCCAGTGGTGTCCAGAGATTTATAGGTTTGTTCTATATCCTGTAGGCTTCAATCCTTTGTGCTTGTTCAGAAACCCCTGGGATGACTTAGATGAGCTGGTTTGTTTTTTGCACTGGGCTCTTTTTTCTCTCCCATCTAAATTTATTAACATGATTTTCAATTACTTTTAGAGCGCTGATAGTAATTTATTTTTAATTATCTACACTGTGTAGCTGTAACTTGCTAAATAATCAGGTCAGTTTAAGGTCTCTCTCTGAAAACCAGTATTACAGTCTTGGAAAGGCTCTCAATCTAGTTCTAGTATTGCTATTAATTCTAATCAAAATACTGCTTAGTACTTATCTAGCAGTTTCATGTCTGGAGTATTTTGTAAACATTTACTGATTCATTTTCATATAATTATTGCAAAATAGACAGGAAATAACAGTAAAAAATCTGTAGCAGAGAGTAAAAAGAAGAAAACCACTTACCTACAATAAAAGGAGTTCAGGAGTGTGTATTACCCACAGACTCATTTTCCTGGAAGCCTGTATAGTTCCCTGCACATGCATGTGGACCAACTGTACAGCAGCAGAAACCACACATCCTTGGCAGCACATAAGCAAACACACACTCTGTCTTTCCCAGCAGGGAATAGAGAGCAGAGAGGTTCACACTGTCAGGCTGAGTTTGAAAAGAAGAAATTTAACCAACCTAGCATCAGGATTTAGAGAGACAATAGGTCTCTCCATCTTGATTCAGAGCTGTAAAAAGAATTGGATTCCTCAGCATATGGTTAGACATCAAGGGAAAAGGACTAAACAGACAAGATTGGATTGAAAGTAAGAGAATAGATCTGAAATTCAAATTAGGGAAGCAATGCTAAGTCCTTGGCCCTGTTACCAGATTTGACATTGACAGAGATTAGTCTTGGCACCATCAGTAATGAGAGAGTTGGGGTGCTTTTTAAGCTAAATTTGCTGCCAATATCTAAAAGATTTACCATCCATGGATGAGCACATTGTGTCAGAAGGCCAAGAGCTATTAATACAGTCACCACATAATGAGTGGGGAAGACCAAAGGATCAGCTTGTGTAAGATTAAAGGCAGTTCCAAGTCAACACCATTTCTGTGGTGTTACAGTTCTGTGGATCAGCTACAGCTGAAGTCTGGAACTCCACTGCAAAATATCAGTGATGCAAAACCACTGATCAGCACATTTGCCAGAAGATACCCAGGAGACACATGCAAATTATTTCCTCAGGAAAAAAAATTAAAAAGAGATTGATGGCTTTGCTCCTTGGGAAAGAATAATACCAGTATGACAGTTCCAGATATGAGATGAAAATACAGTCTGATGACCAGCCACCAGAAAAGATGACAAAGAAGCCATTGCCAAGTGCTTCTGAGAGCAGTATCATTTGTGGGCCATGGGCCGAAGGCTTCCCAGGAATTTTACTGTAAATGGGAAGAGGTTCCTCAAGGTGTATGTTGCTTGCAAGTGGGTCCAGAGGGCCCACACAGTCAAAGGAAGCATGAAGCAGCATGAAGGCAGAGAAACCATTCTTGTCCAGAACTGGCAAGTTTTTGAAGGTGTAATAACAGGAGACATTGCCATGTATAGTCTGGGTATGTGCAGGAAAGGATGTTGTTTAGTGCAGTTATTCT
Source organism: Cisticola juncidis (assembly GCA_013400215.1). NCBI lineage: Eukaryota > Metazoa > Chordata > Aves > Passeriformes > Cisticolidae > Cisticola > Cisticola juncidis. Next base: position 230,839 of record VXBR01000897.1, read on the forward strand.
TGCTGTCATGAGACAGACTGGTACTGAAACAAGGCAGAAGTATATGACATGAATTACTGGTTGTGAGTGAAAGGTGTATACAGACAACAGAAAGGAATTTTGGAAGCACAGTGCAGTCTGAACATATTGTCTTCACTCACACACCAAATGAGAAGCCCTTCTTTGCTTTTACAGACTATGGGGACCTTATCTAGATAGAAACTATGATAAGAAAGGAAAAGTTTAACACCAACCTGATGGTTAAAGCCCTGAAGAGTCCAGTTCATTGCCTTCTACTCTGGTGGGAACTTGCAGTGAGACGCTGGCTTGAACAGTGTAGATTCCTACCCTGTGTCATCAGAAAATCTAGAAACCTCAGAAAATATCAGCTCAGCAAATTATTTTTCTGTTCTTCTTAAGGAGCTGTGCATAGTTGTGAGTTTCCTATCCTTAGTTGTGGGTGCCCCGGTGTTAAAGGCCAGGTTGGATGCGGCATTGAGCAGCTGGGTCTGTTGAAAGATGTCCCTGCACATGGCAGGGGTTTGGATCTAGATGATCTTTACCTGATCCATAGAACCTGAACCATTCTATGATTCTATAATACCTGCTTTACCCTGAATGAGCAGTTCAGGAGTCTGGCATTTGCAGGAAAGAAACTCAGTTCATCTCACAAGCAGATTGTTATTATGGCAGAGGAGCAAAGTCACTGGAATCCTTTAATAAGAATCTGCAGCAGTTGTAGCAAAGTAAACAATATAAAAACTTAGCCTACATGAATGTCTGGGGGTTAGTGCCCATGGAAACAAAAATCTGCTGGAGCACAATAAATATACTATTCAGAGCACTGAGTCATCTTTCACTCAAGACATCTCCATGTGGTGTGCAGCATGGATGAAAATGTTGTCTCCATCCTGTCCCCAGTGCTCTGAAGATTTCCTTCAGTTTTGTAGTTAAGTCAGGAGCTGCACTGGCTTGCAATAGGTCCTGCTAAGACCTTCTGTCCTAAGTCTTCACAACTAGTAGTACATTGTGACCCAGGGGCAACATTCCTACATTTATTCTACAAGGACATAGCCGACACCCTTCCCACTTCTCATGGGTACCAGGGTGACACAGACTCCTGCTCTCTTTCCAATGTAGTAAGTTCACTGCCAGCTTCATAAAGGACATTGTTTGATAGTTCTGAGTAATTGAAGTAATTGAGTAATTGAAGTAATTGAAGTAATTGAAGATTTAAGGTAAATACTTTGATCCCATAGGAAAACTTCAGCCACTGCCTCACTTCATGTGCTTCACACAAACCAGTCGGTGCACAGGGGTCTTCTCAGCCAAGTACAGGCTGGGTTTCTCAGCCTCCATGTGCAGCACACAGCCTGGGCTGGGGGCACTGGAGCAGGGACTGCTGCTCAGTTGGACTCTTCAGGTTAACTTGTAACACTCAGAAAATGATCTTCAAATACCTGTTTTAAAGGGGCAATGGGTGAAGTTTTACATTGTCATACCTTACAGACTGGGGTACATGCTGCAGGCTGTCCTATCAAAGGGACTGTGCTGGAGAGGGTCACAGGCCACTCTGTGCCTGCTGAAATCAGCAGCACACTGCCCCTAGGACACGTGGAAGTGACGATTGAGAAACTACATGAGCATGATAAATTTCCACCATTATCCAGTCAGTGAAAAATATAGTGCCCTTCATCAGAAAAAATTAAGAAACCAGCAGCAGCCATCTTTTGGGGTTAAGCACAGGACTTGATGAGCATGGAGGTAATTTCCAGCCTTAATGATTCTGTAAGAAGACAATTGATGCCAAAAAGGGTAGTGACATCCATGAGGAATGTGGCCGTGGATGATCAGTGCTGAGGCAGGGACACCCCTGAGGGACTGCTGCCTTGAGCAACCCATGCTGGGACAAGAATACCTAGAGGGACTGTGACTGTAGGTGACAGTGTGGTGGGGAGAGGGAAGAGAGATGTTTCTGTACGGTTTAAAAAACTAGTATTTATCTTCTTTTCATAACTATCCAGATAAATTAGTGGATTTTTCTGTTGATTGGCAAGAAATTACCTAAAGTATGATTCTCCAAAGTAAAGCTTTTCTGCCCATGTTTAATGCCCTTACTGCATCTCATTCCAGGGTTGTCAATGGTATTCCAAGTAAAACAGAGGTGATAATAGTAAGGATAATGACAACACTGAAACTGATTCTGGATTCAGAATAATAAAGGCAGAGAGAAGGACACATGGTAGGATAAACCCTATCTATGTTCCTTGAATTTCAAGAGAAATGATATATCATCTATATCTATCTCATCTATATCTATCTCATCTATATCTATCTCATCTATCTCTATCTCTATCTCTATCTCTATCTCTATCTCTATCTCTATCTCTATCTCTATCTCTATCTCTATCTCTATCTATCTCTATCTCTATCTCTATCTCTATCTCTATCTCTATCTCTATCTCTATCTCTATCTCTATCTCTATCTCTATCTCTATCTCTATCTCTATCTCTATCTCTATCTCTATCTCTATCTCTATCTCTATCTCTATCTCTATCTCTATCTAATCTATATCTATATCTATCTATCTCTCTCATACCATTTCCAATATGTATAGATAAATTTATGTATCTATATATGAACACATCGGTGTCTTCAAAAATATTTTTATATATGTAATTTTTATTATACATTAACATAGTTTTTATATATAAGCATTTTTAGACAGAAATTTTATATACAAATTTGAAACAGTGCACATAAAAATAATCTAATCCATATGTACTATACATATATACTAGATACAATATAACATATAAAGAGTCAAAAGATTAAGCCATATACTTTATGGCTTAATATGCTGCTGCTCAACCAACCACTCTGTATCTCTGACAGACAATAACTTCCCACATTAAAATTCAGATTATTTTGAACTTTAATTCTATATTAACAAAAAACTTGAGAGACTCCTGAAATTTGATGGAGGATTATTGTTGGGTTTTTTTTAATCAAATTTTTTTAATAATTTTTTTTCTGTATACATACATGTATTCTCTTGGAGAAAAGAAAACAAAGAAGGTGCTTTAAAATTGTTTTTGTGAACATCAGGGGGGAAAAAGGTGTTTCTCTGTTTCTATCAGCAGGTTCTGCTCTTGAGCAGCCACCATTTCTGCGGATTTCTTGCTTTGGGAACCATGGGAGAGCTCATGGCCAGTCCTGTCCAGAACTTGTTGATGAGAAGCGATGGAATCATGGAGATTACAGGAGCCTTTGGGCTGGCCCCATGCAGGAGACCAGCAATGGACCAGCAGTACAATGAACCCTTTACATGAGAAAAATTTATACTTAAAAACTGATTGAAGTGTCTGCTTACAATACACATGAGGACATTTTGCCTTGCTATGTAGCTTGATGCCATCTTTTCTTTGTAATATTTCTGTTCACTTTTCATGACCTAACGCAACATAATTCCCTAATCATGACAGTTTGACATCATATCAAAATTTATGCCTAAGTGTACCTTCCATTGAAGTCAACCCCCTGGTGGCATGCCACTGGCCATGAAAAGAAAATGTTCTCTTTCACTGCAGAAAAAAGCAAAGGTGTCTGCAAAAGAATAAATTATCTACTTATCAAACTGCATTTTAAATCTGTACTTTTAATGTGACAGGGTACTTTAGGTGACTTATTTTCCTTTTACTCTGTCTTGCTAATTGGTTGTTCAGGTATTGAAAAGAAAAAAAAGGAAAATTAGGTAAAAGAGAGGAGAAGTGCTGATTGGAGAATAGATTTGATTTCTCACAGCACGGTAATACTGTGGTTAGTTATCCACCTGCCCAAAGGCATGCAGAGACTATTCAAACACACATTGGCTGAGGAGAACCTTTCAGACCTGTTTATAAGCAATACATCCACACATCCACACTGCTGCCCATTTGGTGCTGGGTGAAATGTTATGATAGACAGACTTAAAAGGAATGGCTGGAATGATAAAGTAGAGCGCTGTTATCTGTGTAGTAGAAACAGAGTCACGTTCAAGCTCTTTATAGCAACATTGGTTGTGGGTTTGGTTTTCCTTTTAATGCCCTTTTTTTACTGAAATGTTACAGCGAAAAAAGCTGTGAAGGGCGGGGGCAGCTCTATGTGACATCTCATTTTACTTCTGGATACCAAGAGAGCTGAATGTATGTGAGCCCCCAGCATTCTCATTTCTATTGCCATTCCTCCAAAATTGAAATATCATGTACAACAACTTATTCTTTATGGCTTAATTTCCTTCTGCCCAAGTAGCCAATCAGCAACATAAAGGATAAAAACAATTCCACAATAAAACTGTGTGTGTATTATATCACAGCCATATTATTCTGAATTTCTGCTGTTTTTGCCTAAGGATCAATGGATAACTGAAACACAACAGGAAATATTTTGTTTGCTTCTTAAGGAAAAACAGAACCACCCAATTGCTAATAAAAATCAGTACGTGCCGTTCCGTGAATGCATTCTATCTTGGCAATTAAGTATTGAGTAAATAATAAACATCTCGAAGCAAACCTTTTACAGCCCAAATAACAGAATGAGTTACAAAATGGTCTTTTACTATAGGAAAAAGTGCTCCATTATCACTGGAAGCAACATGAAATAACCAGCTACAATTCAATTCCTGGTGCTTTCTCAGCAGTCCAGTGGAATACTCGATATTGTTTGGAAGGAAAGAATTCCTCCATTTGAGAGTATGGAAACCAGCATTTTCAAGACTCCTCAAATTCTGATGCTGTACAAACCCAGGAAAACAAAAAATATTCTCTGCATGCATCAAAGGTGTTGGTGTTTGTCCTCTTCTTAATCAAAGGGCCTTGAGAGCTGTTTTATTTTGTAAGGGTATCCAGCAAATGAATACTTTCCATAATCAGAGTACAAAAGACATTGATTGTCCAGCTGGCAGAGTAGCTGCCCTTTAATTAGTGCAACCTGCAAGGTGGATGCTGCTCTGTGGCACTGTTTGCTGCCGTGGGAAGCATTGCTCGTGCTGGAGTCAATGCTACTAATGGCATCTGCTGAGCCAGGTTTCATCTCTCAAGGACAGCTTGTTGTCTGCAAAAATGCACCAACCTTTCAGGCTGCCTTGGGACAAGATCCCTCTTTCAGAGAACTATGAACTTCACAAGCCAGAGATCCCAGCTCCTGGGTTCATAACCCTCTGGGTTTTTGGAGCTTGTACCTCCCTAGGAATGCTTTTCTTGGGAAGATGTTTGGCTGTAGCATATTATGAGTGGACAGGGTCACAGACAACACAGGCTGTCTCCTGGGGACTTTGCTTTCTGTTTTTATTGAGTACTTTGTCGGGTAGACAATTTTCATGGCTTATTTTCCAGCATGTTTGTCAAGAGTTTTGTTTGACCAGGAATGGCTTCCCTGGGTTGTGCTGTGTATTAGTAATCAATAAGACAGACACAGAGACATAATGTGGAAATGAATTGATGCCTGTGAGGAGAGAAGAATGTGACTAATTATTGCTAAGCCACCTGCCGCCCCAGCCGGGTTGGAACATCCCCACTGTTTGCTGCTAAATTTAGCAGCCGATTGCGAGGTGTGAAGGCTTTCTGCCAGCGCTGCAAATGCCCAGCACAAAAGGGTGCCTTCTCCATAGCATATCCCAAGGCTTGAGCTTTTGAAGATGAACTGGCCTCAAACTATCAGCCCAGGTGCTGCTAGCAGGATAGGAGGTGTACAGCTCACCTCATTTGCTGGCTTTTAGAGTTTTGAAGGCAGTTTGAAACTGAGCTGGAGACATGACTGTGACCTGCAATACCAGCATTGACCTTGTTACACCTACACAAATAAAACTGCAGTATGCTCTGTTGCAGGAAACTGTTTTTGACAAAGACTGCTACAATGCCTGCCTTTTCCAAATGGGAAGGCTGAGGCAATGAGACAGTAGCAGCTACTTTTGTTCATCAAGAAAGCAGTAGTAGAGGCTGAAAACAGACCCAGGTCATTTGCAAAATCCCTCCTCCATGCATTTTCCTTAGTATCTGTGCATACTTTCGTCTTCAATTCTTCTAGAAAGTAATTTGATCTAAGAGAAAAGAAATAACAGATCTCACATGAATAATTTTTAAAGCTAGTTATGTTATTTACACCATCTCAAGACCTATGAAGCTCAGTGATCGATGTGGCTACCCCAGGTACATTGCACTTCAGCTTTTGGCTCTTTTGTCCTAGGATGTAAGTGTTTCTCCTGCATGTAGCAACTGTATTTGTAATGCTTTGATATATTGCATTTTCTAGGGTGCTCATGGTCTTGGGACAAACTGCCCCTTCCTTCTCTGCTTGCTGAAAAATGAAGCTTTTAGCTCTTTTCCCAGGATCAACATGTGGCTGGGATTCCCTGAACGCACTGAATAAATCACACTGATTTCTCTAGTGTTTTTGAGCACCTGTCTTTTTAATGTGATTGCTACTCTGATGCATGGAAAAATCTGCCAGCTCAACATTAGTCTCACGGTTGTTGTTTGTTTTTCCTTTCAAATCAGACTGGCTACATGTCAATCTGGAGAGTAGGCTGTTTGCCTGCCACTGTGAAATATTTAATTTGCTATCCTCCTTCTCCTCCTTGCTCCATTTCCAAATGGACATATAGACAAATAGGCAGGAAGACTTCAACTTGCTAAAGTGGAAATACGTAGGACTGTTTGGGAAAAGAGTGTAATATTTCATATTTCAAATACCTTACATTTTGGATTTCCTGCTTAAAATCCCTTTGAAGTTTATTTTAATTGGATTAAATGTGGAAATTAATTATCAGCACTTAGAGACAGCTTTACCTCCTCCGAGCCTTGCTCAGATGTTAATGAATTAAGGATAGTTTCTATCTAATTTGGATTAGGTGACTAAACAACTCAGGAAAAGGCGTGTCTATATTTAGTGTCTCATTTTGTCACTGCTGGGGAATGGCTGATGTTTAAGGACTTGTGCAATGAAGATGCTCACTTTTGCAGCATTTAGTCATTAGGGTTTGATCCAAGTGGGTTTTCTTGCCATGGTGCTGGAAACAGTTGAGCTCTATCTCTCCCTCAGCACACAGGCAGCTGCACCAAATCACTCAGAGGAACAGCCAAAAAGCACAGACAGCATGTCCAGGGTAGATGGGCACATTAATGTGGTAAATACATTCAGGCAGAATCAGCGCTTCACTGCTGGTGGGTTAAACAACCCACCTCCTTGCCGAAGGATTTTATTTGACAGCAAGGTTATAGTGAAACACAGAAATCCAATATCCTTTCTATAAAATACAGATGGAGGAAAAAAATTATGTGGACTAGAATTATGGCTTCATATCACATTTAGTTTGTCCTTTGCTTGGATTGGTAGGCTGTGTTTCAAAGCTCTATAATTGATATTGCTCATAACACTAGGGGGAAAGAGAAGGAGGGCAGGCTATAAACTAAGAGATTGGAGCTGTAAGACAAGCATATTGTAAAGCGACAATAGGGAACAAGGAGGTTCAGGGATCACTAGATGGCACTCACCTCTCCAGCAAGATAACAGAGAAAGGAAGATATGAGCTTGTGGGGGCACAAAAGCAGCATGAAGGAAGGCAGCTGAAACGCCATAAAATTCTAGAAATTGTGTCAAATTTGCATTGCTGTGCACCAAGAATCCCAGGGCAGGCAATGCTCTCTCTCAAAAGTAGTCTCATTGTGTCAATAGATTTACTGACATGAGGAGAGCAGGTGGGATTGATCTGTGCACACAAAAAGCAAGGAAGAGAAATGAATTCAATTTAAAAGAAAAAAGCTTAGGAAGAAAATTACATTGCCAAGTCTTTCAGTCTTGTATTCGATGTGAAAATGTGTGAGTTCAAACCCGAGACCTAATTAATTTTCAGATACAGATTGCACGTGCAATGGTACTTAGTTGCACAGTACTGGTGCAGGAATGCCATATCTTTTAACAAGACTGAAAACAGTAGAGCATCTGACTGTCTCCAGAGCTTATTAATGTTGTTTATTATTCCTGTTTCACTATTCCTGGTGCATATGCCTGGACTAACTTCAGCAGAAAAGGAGAGGTATCCCCAGTCCTTAAGCCAGTACTCAGGAATATATTAAAATAACCTGAATTTGGGATCACGTCAGCACCTCCATTCCATGGTTGTGTTATAAGAAGGCAGAGATTTGGAAGCTGAGCATCATAGATTAAAACAATTTCTATGGTTTAGTTCACTTGCCCTTTTCCAATTAACATGAGACTCTTTTCACATTTTTACTCATTTAGAAAAATGGCAAACATGGTTCAGTTCTCCTTAAAGTTTACTGGAATAATTGCTAATTTTAAGGGATACAGGATTGATTATATACCAACAAAGACCACAGAATTACATTGAATAACATGCTGTCACATCAGTATTGCACATTTATTGTTGAACTAGAGGCTACATTTTTTAACCTGTGGTGTCATAATTTCAAGTAGATGGTCACAATGAGAAAAGGAAATTGGTAACATTAGGCCTGTAGTAGTTTTTTGACTGTTAAGTCAGACTTTTCTTGTGGGAATAGAAATGCATATTTTTAGAAGGTCATCTAGATTTCCTTAATAATTTGGAATGATGGAGAAGCAACTGATCTGTCTGGTCATTTGCCCCTTCAGTGTTACTCCAATAAGCCACTCTGAGACAGTGATTCAGAGACACGATGCCTAAACCTTGGAGGAAGAGTACACAGAGAAACCATTGCCTTGAGAACACCTGTCCCCTTGGAGGTCTTATCTTGGAAATAGTGTAAAACTTCTCGACTTGCAAAATTTGGTGCCTCTTGCTCATTTTTCCAGATAAATATTCCTTTCTTGGCCCTGAAGTCAGCCTGCAGTGCTTTCATTAGATATACTTAACTTCGGTCCTTGTTCCTTTCTACACTTAACTAGATTGCTCTTCCATACTTTCTCCTTACAATATAGCTCATTGAATTCTGAGTAAGTCTACAAGCTTCTCAACAAACACCAAAGATGGCACACCTTCAGCCTGTCATGCCAAAATGCATTTTCCAGACTTCATATCTATCGCGTTTTCCTCTGAACCCTTACTATATATTTTTTTTTTACATCACATCTTTCAGAAACAGTGACAACAAGATTAGACCATGGTATGTTTTCCCAATGCTAGAGAAATGGGAAGCTTCCTGCACCTATATGTAAGAAATGTATCAGTGTCCCCACAAGGAGAAAGCCCCACAGGAGTTGGGAGCAGCTGCTAAGAGATAAAGATTAGTTGTTTGTCTAATAAGATATCCAAGGTCTTCTCCAAGTCTCCAAGTCAACCCTTTGCAGGACAATAATCTAGTCCATTTGGTCCATGTTCTTTATTTCTAGAGGGATGACTACATTAGGCCTCAATAAATCATTTGAGAACTTTCAGCACACACACAAAAATGCTGATTCAATAAGCTCAGAGGGACTTGATGGGACACACATCTTGCACATGATGAAACTTACACCTGAGACTTGTCAGACATCTTGACTGTATTCCCATGCCAGCTGCCTTAGAGTTCTCATACTCTCATAAGGAGTCCTCTGTGCATTGTAGGTAGACAAGCCTTGTTTTATAGTCTCCCGGATACAGGGAATTCATAAATCATTATAATAAGAAAAAAATGTTCTCAGTGTTTCTGAAATAGAATACTTTAGAAAGGGGAAAAGGAAGGAAATGCTTTGGTTCATTTGGTTCATTTGGACTCTGCATGAATATTTCCCTCATAGTCTTGAGATTTTCAGTGGAATACAAATTTTTTGTGTGTCTACATCAGTATTTCAATTCAGATCAACAGCATACATTTGAAACAAATTTCTTTGATGTACCAGTCACCCCACTTGGATTCTTGTTTCAGAATAGTCTTGGATCATGTTCTTTATCAACAAAGCTGAAGTGTTGGAAGGCCTCCTGTGGTGTTCCAGTCACTAATGGGCCTTAAATCCTAAAGTTAGTCCATAGTCAAACCACTGAGAATAGGGATAGCACGGGCCTGGGTTCATCACCAACAACAGTTTCGCTCTACAAATCTGATCTTATTGAACAAACTGCTTTATAATATGATGTAGTTGGTGTACTCCAGCCAACCTAACAAAAGCACATATTTAAATGCATACAATTTCTCAAGCAAAGTCCCTGCTAGTCTTCATTGTAATTAATTGTTATACAAACTTTTTTCCATCAATTCTTTTACGAGCCCCAGCAGGATTCTTAGTTTTCACAAAGACATGGTCCCTGCAGTCTGATCTGACCTTTACAGGTATCAACTCAGGGTCATCAGCTCGGGTTCTCTCAGAACAAATCAGAGGACTTGATGGAACTTGAAGAACCTGGACTCCTAGATGTTGCTCATTGATTTATGACACAGTTTCACCATGATCCATTGACCCATAACCCACAGAGGAATATGAAAGTCTCATTATTTTCAAGGGATCCAATCAACCTGCTTTCATTATCTAGCAGTGGACATCTAAAGCTGAGCTATTCCCAGCAGGCTCCTTCCATAGCCAATGAAGAGAGATGGGCCTCCAAAAAACCTTTAAAATTACATACATTAAAAACCCATCTTAGGATAGCATTTTCCCCCAACTGAGATACCTTTTTACTACACAAAAAGGACCCAAAGGTAACTACGTTGGATTTATGTGTTTTGGTTTTCAATGAAGATGAATCCTATCTGTGAACTGCTTAGAAAGAGAGAGAAAATGAAGATTTTTAAGAAGCAAAAAATTGAGATTTACATTTTGTACTGAAGCCATTGTAAGTCTCAGCATAACAGAATAAAAATGCCCACAATTATAAAAATTTCCTCAAGGGATAGGACAGGGACAGAGTTTGCTGTTACATGGAATAATTTAACTGAGATAAAAGCATTGTCCACAGTCAGAATAATATGCATACAATGAGCAATTATCAGTTAAGTGCTCCACTCTCTAGGCTTTTTGTAGAAAAAATGTATCCAGCTCTGCTGCTCAGAGTCATTGTCTTAAGCTAAGATTCACCTTGCTGGAGTCATGTACTATCAGTGAATTCTTTTACCTTCTTGCCTTTTGTGGGGACGATAAGGCATTTGTCATTAGTTTTCATGGTGGTATATCATCTGTTTCACACCTTATAGTTCTTACTTTTGCCTGCACTGCTGCCTTACTTGGCAATAGAAAAGTACTTCTATCCCCTTCCTCTTATTAATTTATTTCCATTATGGAGCAAAGAAATGAGGATAATTCTGCCAGCAGACTGGGATTTGTAGATGTCGTCACAATCATTAAAATTGCTAAGTCCTGTAACTTGTTCCCTATTATTCTGCAATGCAGTTGGTATATGAATTGACACACTACTGAAATTAGATGAGAACATTTAAGTTTTCTCCATAGAGAAACATCCCTCTGCTTTATTATCCTAGCTTAGTAATATACTTTCCATACTTTGCTTAGGTATCAGTCCATTGCAACCAGTAACAATTCTAGGCCTCTCTTTTCCACATCTTTCCTTCTTCCTTGATTCTTTGAATTTTGTCCTCCTGTAGGTCGTATAGAAATCAGTAGAGTTTGTAAAGCTGCCTACAGCATTTTAAAACATTTAAAGCATTTTAAAGTGCAGTACCACTGCACTTAGCAAACATCTGCACTTTTGCTGGTTGGTGCTATGGATCACTAAAACAAGATGGATTAAGGCTTTGTGAAAGACAGCATATAGGCTTCTTGACCAACTTCTTTTTAGTGCAATTACAAGACTTCTTCCAAAGAAGGACCTCAGAATGAAGTTCTATCTCCTGAGCATATGGAAGAAAGGCTTGTAATAGCTCTGAGCCATGTATCACACCGAAATCCTGCTCATACTTCTTGCTATTAAAGGCTTGACTGGCACTTAATTTCCATCTCTATCTAGCCATTCCCCTTGGCTCCTTTCTCTTTCCTTTATTTCTTATGCTTTTCAATGCTTTGTTTCAGAACTTCCTTCCTAAATACAATATATTTCTTCCTGATCTACTTCATATGATATGTGAAGTTTATAAATGTATTTCTTTATTATAAGCATTTTATTTTGACCATAGAACATAAAATATTCTTATTTCATTATTTCAGGTGCTTTTAGATTCTGATTACTGTAATTAAGCAAGTGAGTTTTTATGTTTGGTTAAGAGATTTTAAAAATTATTTTTCATATCCCATCTAGTATTGTTCCAAGCTGGTATTTTACTTCAAGAAAAACATGGTTTTAAGACAGGTTTCCTTAGCCATGCATCCAGTGACTCCCTCCACAGTTTTAAGACAGAATTGCTCCTTGTACCAGCTTAGGTGAAACATTCTGTATTCTGCATTCTGCTGCATTCTTGCATTTTTTGCAGTCCTACAACAAAGACAACTTGTCCCTTTTCTTTTGCTGATAATCAAACTAGGAATTAATACTAAAGGCTAATCCATGCCTAAAGAGAGAGTCAACATTTGTTGTTGTTATTGAGGGTGATTTTGGTTGTGGTTTTGTTTTGTTTGGGTTTTTTTGGTTTTTTTTTTTTTTTTTTTTTTTTTTTTTTTTTTTTTTGTTTTGTTTTTTTTTTAAGAAAAGCGGGGAGGAACATATGGTACTCCCTGACTTGCTCAGTTCCTAGACATATGGGTACCTTCCAGCCACCCCGATGGCAGAGTGGGCTGGGAACAGACTTTGTGCACTCAGTTGTGCTTCTGGCATTGGCACTGACTCCCCTTTGCTATGGGGGGAGCCTGTGGGGTACACAGGTCAGCACTTCCAACAAAAACCTGTCTTGAGGTGCCCCCAAAAGATTGCAGAGCAGCATCCAAAAGGGTGGCATATTTGTCACTGTCACCTTTTGTAGATTTTTGTCCCTAAGCTGAAAGGTTTTGCCAAGCTATGCACTCAGTGCTAAACTCTGGCTCTGAATAACCACTAATAAAGTATTTGCTGTCAGCAAAGATTAATTTATAAGTGCAATAATAGTTATATGCTTACTATAAAATATTTCTAAATGGAACATACACATGTGGAACAAAGTCAGTTTTGTGACATCTCTTAACTCTGGTCCAGTTTCATGAACTTTTATTTTCTTCACCTGCCTCCACTGTCATTACTGTCAGCCCTGGGGCAGGCATTTTTGAAGCATTCATTTTAATTACAGCACAATAAGAATGAAGGCCCTTGTGATATTTATCACCAGAATTCTCAAGAAATTTTTAATATATTGAAAATAAATTGTGTTTATAGCACACTGCTTTCCCAACTGTAGAAAACTTCAGCTGTTCATATATCATGCATTTACCACCTTTTTAACGTTTAAACATAGCCTGGGATTTATACCCATTGATGACTCACCAGTCCCTGCTTGCTCAGATGAAATCCTCATTCAATAAGGAGTGGAAAACCTGAGTGAACCCAACTTATGCTGCAGTGCTGACTGGGGTGGCAGAGCTCAGCAAAGTGGGTTAATAAATTGCAGCATGATCTATTCCTAGCAACAGACATGGTCACTCCAGAACCAGATGTATCTGATCTATACATACCCAAGGACAGATAATAGAGAAAGTGACACTGCTGGATGCTCAGTGCAGAAGCTCATTGAAAAGGTTTATGGTAGACTTTTACTGGCCCCTTAGTGCTTGGGAAATGCAACCTTTGTTGAATGAATTTTTAACCATACTCTGGGAGCTTGGGGAAATTGAACAAATTATTTGTAGAACCTGCATGAGTAGGCTTTGGCACAGAGGACCACCTCTGACAGGCTAACTGTACCTTATTAAAGTAGGAAAACATTTCAAAGATCCGTTAACAAGGAAGTGTTCATGGAAAAGACTAACTCCTCACTCCTGGGAGTCATTAGCACATAATACTACTGGCCTTTTCCTCTGACATGTGGAAGGGTTGAACACAATAGCCAAATCCTTGGCCTCACCGCTCTGTGGTCGATTTCTTTTTGCAATTAAACACACGGGCTGATTGTGCCATTGTCTGTGGGCTTTAGCTGTAACTGAGATCAGGCTGTGGCTTGGCACATCACTGACCCTTGTGGGCATCACCAGTATCTCCTTTACTGTTTGGCATGATCCCACTGCTCTGGCACCCACGGCGTGTGCACAGTTGATGTCCAGGAGGTGTGAGCAGGTGTGGTAGCAATAGGCTGTAATTTGCTGAAAGCATTGCCAGGATTAAGTCTGTTGCCAGCCCAGTCTGGCATAGGGGGTGTCTCTAAATCCCCTAAACGTGCCTGGAGGCAGCTCTGACTCCCTGCATGCATGAAACTCAGCCACTCAGAGTTACACCCACTGAGCTATGTAACTGGTGCAGCTCAAGGGACACAATTTCAGCAAGGTTATACTGATTTATTCCTCTCTATGATCTGACCATACATATTTATTTAAAATGCTGTCAGATTCAAGGTATCTTATATGCCTGTGTGGCCTATATTATCTTTAGGATGAAATAGTGAATCAGGTGACACAAACCTCAGTACTGGTGCACGGTATTTATGTGACGTGGTGTCCCCTTCAAATGGATGCCTGGCAAACAGCAGCTGAGTGAGGCAAGGTGGCTTAGGGATGAAGAACCTTTTTGGCAACCATCATAACACATCATCTTCTCAAGGCCTGACCCTGCCTAGGTGTCCTCAAGTTGGGATGTGAATGAAGATCTATCAGCTGCAGAGATGCCTCTGCAGGCTGCAGAAAGGGATGAAAGGGGAAGGTGCCAGTTAGCCATAGACAAAACTTCCTCCTCACAATCCCACTCCAGGGCTGCTCACTGGTGCCAACTCCATTCCCCTTGTCTGTTTAAACACAGCCTTGTTGTGCCCAGGGCTCTTAGCAAACAGCCATGCACCGTGCTGTGTGCTCACACAATAGATTTCTAATCTCAGATGGCCTTAAGCTTAAACTGCCACAAATATCAACATTTGACTTCAGCTAATAGATATCAATTAGTGTCAAGGCCTCAGTTTTTAATTCTGAACCCTTTACTTGCCAGAAAGACCCAATTGTGATAACAGACAGATTGAAGTGTGGAATGCTGTAACCTCCTGGAAAACCCTTGTGTTTATTTGTGAAAGCAATTTTTTAGAAATGCTTCAGGACTATACACATATGGGAATATGCTAAAGTAACTTTTCTTAGCTGTTCGAGTTGGGATTCACATAATAAAAAAAATTAGGACCATAGTCTGTGGTAATCATTTGTATCCTCTCCATAGAATGCAAAGACAGACAGACATTCTCAGAGGCTGGTTCAACTTAGGTGTCAAAGATCCCCTAACAGATGGCTTCACAGATCTGCTCTTCAGACAGTTAAGAAAACTGAATCATTTCCTCAGTAAAAACACTCCTTGGAAGAGAAAATAAACTTCTCTTTCAGGAATAGTTTGTGTTCACTTCTCCTCTCCACACACAAACTACAAAGCTATACAAGGTCAACCCATATTACCTCCCTATCTGTATTCCACATTCCTTTGCACTTTGTTCTGTCTCACACCATTAGAAGACTGCTGTAAAGATTACTGCTACCTCTCCTTGAATTGAAATAAAATCAGTAAGAGAGACATTCTCCACAAATCATAGATTTTGAAAAATACTAACATATAGCATTTGTTTTCAGTACTTATTTGTTAGCCCACAGACCCACTCTCGAGTTTTAAAAATTGTCCTCTCTGCTGGTCCCTTTTCTGATAACCTGCAGGAGACCCAATTGCTGGCCATCCTACCTGAAGTCCAAAGGAGCTAAAACTTTTAAGAGAGTAATCATGTTGAATCTGTATATTAAATTATTTTATCTTTATGGCTATGTTTTTTTTATTATAACTTTAACCTATTTTGGTTAAAATATTTTCTGTTGTTTTCTGCTGGAGACAATTATCAGTGTGCAAAGAGCAAGCAATGCATTTTCTTAGATTAAAGAGAGGAAACAGAATAAATCACTGCTTTGAACAGTTTTTTTTTGTTTGTTTGTTTATTTATTTGTTTTTTTGAAGGAGAGCCAAGAGAGACATTGATTTAAAGAGTTAAGCAACTGGCACTTCGAGTTTTGATCTCACATACTGGAAAGAAAGTTCAAGAGAACAGAAAATTCATCAAAATTGATCCAGAGTGAGAAGGTACAGCAGAACTTCTAAAAAAACATGTAAAATAAAGGTTAATCCAAAACAATTTGAGCCTGTCAAATGAAAACATTTCTTGCCTCTATAAGAAATGAAAAAAAAAAAAAAAGAGTCTGGTTGGGGGTTTTTATATTGATTTGGTTTTATAGTCCGGGGTTTGGGGGTATTTTTCGGATTTTTTTTACCCTGTTTATTTGTTTTCCTTTTTATTCAGGTTAAAAAGAAATTGGGCACACTGGAGGAAATTTACCTGAGAAACTTCTACTTTTTCAAAGTTTGCACTTACCTTAACCTCCAGTAAAAGGTCCGGATTAGTTCATTGTGACAAGTGTCTTTGTTTTATTTAAGTGTAGTTGGATCAGGTACATGAATAACTACAAGAGGGCCAGTTTCTAGGATTGAAGGCTCTGGCCTCTGCTGTGCAAGCAATTGCTGATCTTCAAGATGTGCTAAAACATCACAACATCTGTTTACCAGGCTCTCCATGAAGATGAAGGAAGCATTTCAGTTGTGTAGATCAACAAACCAAACATAAATCAAGCATGCCAACAAGTTTTCTGCACCTTAAAAAAATCTGAAGGGAGGGAGAGTGTCAACAGCAGTTAAGTCTCTCCACAAAAGCAGAGCAAGAAATAATATAGGATAGTTTACATTAAGGAGAAAATTGTTGATTCTTAAGGTGACAAATGCTTTTTTTCCCCCTAGGTTTTTATTGATCATATTCAATTGAACCAACCAGCTAAGAAATTTGTTGTAAAGATTCAACCTGGTTTTTCTGCTCCTGGCTGCTGAGCCATGGTATTACTCACACCTTTGAAGTCAGTTGGATAAGACGTTTGCTATCAGAACTATGCCAAGACTGAATTTGTTACTTTCTTCTTCTCATAACCTTATTTTTGTCTTTGTAATCAAAGACTTAATTTTTCCCTTGGGGGAGTGAATATGGAAGGTGGCTACTAAAAGTTTATTTTCTGTGAGGATGAAATTTTGCAATAATGAAATACCTTGCTCCTCCAGTGGCCACCAGTCCTGTACCATGGCTTGTGAGAACACCCCACTCCAGGCAGAGATCAAAGGAACACCTCACAGAAATTCTGCCACCCCCACAGATTTGCTCCATAGCCATCAATGTATCAGGGAAGAGGCAAAATTGCAAAATCTTCACTTCTGATAATAATATACATACATATTTATTTCTGGGAAACAGACAGATGACTATTTCAGATGGGAATAGGGAAATATATATTTTTTATTCCTTTAGTAAAGCAGTGAGTAATTATCAACAAAGCAGAAAAGTTGGACCACTGGCTGTACATGTTTCAACTGATGAGCTTGTAAAAATGCTGTTTTCAAAGCAGGATACTGGATAAATCCTCTGAGAGATGGTGACTGTCCAAAAGATTGAACAGAGAAGACAGGAAACAAATTTTTCAGTGTTTCCAGAGGATAATGTGCTGAAAAACTAACTTTAGGTCTGTCAATTACCCAGGGCAAAATCAGGAAAGCAAAAGAGGATATGCTGAATAAAGAATTAAGAGTGAACAGCATAATTAATACCAGACAACACAGCTTAATGAAAGATAAAAGTATAAATCTGTGAGGGTTGCATTTGTGGTGGGATTTCTAGTGTGACAAAATGTGCATTTGTTAAAAGAGCAGTTATACAAGGCCATATGACTTTCTCATATAAAAATAAAGAACTACTCAAACTTCAAAGTCTAGATAAGAAAATTGAGAATTTTCTAGAGAGACTTTAAAAGAAAATACTAAATGGGAATCATCTTTCAAAAAATAACATTTCTGCTAGGGTTTTCTTACTCAAATGTAGTTCAAGGGCGTTCATGGATTGGGAGGGAAGGCAAGAGAAATTGGTGGTAAAGACTGTGGTTGGCACTAACTGAATGAGAGATAAAGATAGCTCCTAGAGAGAGGTCCAGGCAGCAGGAAAAGCTGCCTCGCCTTCTTTTAATTAAAGAGCTAAGTGCAAAGATCAAACAGCTAGGAACAGGGAATGGGGGCTCAAAGTGAAATAAAAAATGAATTAATGTTGGCAAGAAATAATCCCACTCTTTTTAATGAGAGCAGATCAGAGGGAGTTCAGATGAAATCCCTAGAATGGTTTGAAACTTGGAAAATCTCTAATGAGAGACTGAAGAAGCTCAGGTGAATTTTCTCATTTCAAGCTTGCATTTCCACCCAGTGACAGTCACAGGGAAAGCTCCCACCTCTACTAACAGTGTCAGCATCTGCTGAGTGCCTGCCCAGGGCTGCTACAGCACTTAGTTCTGCTCAGAGCAGGGTCACTGACAACAGATTGCTCAAAACAAGCCAGAGATGTGAACTCAGCAGCCACTCTGGGCAACCTGTGACACTGCCTGATAAGCTATTNAAAAAAAAAAAAGCTTGTGTGCTCAAATAGAATTTTCTGTATTTTAACTTGTTCATTGTCCTGTTGTTGGGCACCTGAATTGATGTCCTTCATTCCCTCTTTTCCCAATATTTACTCACATGTATGAGATCCCTCTGAGCCTTACATTCTGCAGGCTGAACAGTCACAGCTCTCTCAGTCTGTTCTCATATCAAAGATGCTCCTGTCCCTTCACCACCTTCATGGCCCTCTGCTGGACTCACTCCAGTATGTCCCTGTCTTTCCTGTACTGGTGAGCCAAACACCGGACCCAGCACTCCTGATGGGTCTCACTGTGCTGATTAGAAGGGAATTATCACATCCCTTGACAACTGGCAATGCTCTTCCTAAGGCAGCCCCATGCCAAGACGAAAAAGGATGGGATAAATAGGGGACAGAGAAAGGAGTCAAGAAAATGTATTGGCGTGCCAGAAAGGAAAGAGAAATGATTGCAAAAGAATAAATGTTATATTGAAGCAGCAAATAGCAATAGTATTGTTTCCATTTTTAATTCCAGAGGATATAGCAGGGAAAGTCTGTTGAAGCAGCCAAGAGTACTGAAGAAGAACCCATGAATTACAAGAAAAGGGGAATGACTGAAGGCTGAAGGGGAACGAGGAGGAATACTTACAGAGGGAGTGGAATGGATTTCTGCCAGACAGTTTGGACTCCAGAAGCAAAAGCAGAGAAAACAAATACCTGGAAGTGTGAAGGAGTCAATGTGAGGAAGCCATTAGAATGATAGAATGATAGAATCGTAAAATCACAGAACCATAGAATCACAGAATCATAGAAGGGTTTGGGTTGGAAGGGACCCTAAAGCTCATCAGTTCCAAACCCCCTAGCATCGACAGGGACACCTTCCCCCTAGACCAGACTGCTCAGACCTCCAAAGACCACAATGGGAAGCAGAGTCATGGCACGGGCCACAGCAGTAACATCCAGCTCATGGAATGAATAAAGCCATGTTGCCTTCTCATTTCACATGAATTTCTATTCTTTTGCATAAAGAACAGTCACCACAGCCTGGGTGCTGAGAACTGCTCTAAAGAGCCCAGTGGTTAAAATGTTCTCCAAGACAGGAGACAAGGATTTGAATTTCTTGATGCAGAGGTGTGAACTGAACACAGATGAGTTCCACAAAATGTAAGCTATGGATTGACTCCCTTTCTAGTAGCTAATAATATTCTGCCTTAGTGTCTGACTAGTGGGGCACATACCAAAAAGAAGTTACAGTTACCCCAAATGCCATTGCATCAAAGGCTTTCTGTAAATCTGGGATATTTTTTTAAAATAAAAGCTGAACACAACCTGAAATTGAATGAAGCTGTGCAAATTATGTACATTAAGAAGAGCCTCAAGAGCAGAAAACTGTAATTTACCAAGTAAATGCTTTAAAAAATTAAGTTTTATGAAACTTGGTAAGTTTGTACTAGGAGTCAGGAAGATATTTTTAAAAATAGGGATAGATAAACCATTGGAACAACTTTTGAGTATGTAACAGAGAATCACTCCTGTAAGTCTTTAAATGAATATTACATTTCTTCATAGCAGAGTAGTTTTTGATTTAGTCAGACCATAAATCTAAACATAGGACTCTTGCTGTCAAGTTATACCAGAATTCAGAATAGCTGATTATAATGGTTCAGTCAGTTTGTTAAAATGAACTTAGCAATGAGAAAGTAAGGGGGCTTCCTCTGGCAACTTCCAGACCCATGCAACTGCTGGAAGGTTTTTCCTGAAATGATAAGGAGATCCTCAGTGCAAATTATATTGTGACATCAATTTAAAAACAAAACCAAAAAAATCCCAAAATTCCATTTACTGTTAGGCAATAGTAAAATCTGGTTTTATGCCACAGCACAAAGATAATTAGTTTAGTTGGATTAAGTTGCAACTAGAGGAACTACTTGAGTATGAAAACTTTTATCAAAAGTTTGCTCTAACAGGTAGATAGAAAAGGTGCCCAGCTATCTGTTCCTAACTCTTGACAAAGGTGTTTTCCCAGTCTATCACCAATTTACTTGATTGTAATGCCTTTAAAGAGATGTCATAACAGCCCTTTGCTCTCAATCTTACAGTTTGGGGAGGGTATGTGTGTATGGAGGTGGCCATTCTGAGATACTGGAAGCTTTCCAACAGGATAAGGACTGCTTTTTCCAGACATCCTGCTAACATCAATTTGTGGATGGATGTAACTTCTTATCATCTCCATTGCAGGGCATGGCTGTCAAAGACACTTCCTGGGTCACTGCTCATAGAGATTTGTTCATTCTGTTCAGAAAGATATGGGAGGAAAAATTCAGATACTCCTCCATTAAAAGGGCTGGAATAGTTAATGTCTAAAATAGTTTGTAGACAGCATTTCAAATAAGAGATTGAAATGCTGGATAAGGGGAAGCACTTTGAAGACTGTGATCAAGTTTCATCTTTGAAGACAGCCAAAAGAAAGCAGACAAGCTTAATGGAAGAGGTTACTCAAGGTGACCTGCCATCACTGTTCCTGAAAGTAAAAGTAGCAGGTTAATAAAAAGTTCTTTTTCTTTGCATACAGAAACATAGCAACACAGACTGAATTTCAGCCTGTTGGGGACAAAGGTGACTTCCCCTCCTACTCAGCCTTTGGGTTCACTGCTTCAAAAAATCACCCACAAGTGTGAGTACACTTAGAGAAAAAATACCAGGGGCTGACTACAGCAAAGACATTTCC
Source organism: Cisticola juncidis (assembly GCA_013400215.1). NCBI lineage: Eukaryota > Metazoa > Chordata > Aves > Passeriformes > Cisticolidae > Cisticola > Cisticola juncidis. The sequence goes on from VXBR01000897.1 coordinate 252,053, forward strand.
TTTAAAATATAAATACACATATAAATATACACACACAAACACACACACACACACATACACACACATATATATATATATGCATGTATGCATTGCCCACTCAGCAGACATTTAGCCCCAGCCCTAATATCTACCAAAGGAGGCTGGGTGAGGGATTTCTTGGAGGGAGAGTAAATCTAATTTCCATAGAAGTCCAGTGGCGCAGCCACATACATTTGCAATACAGTACCATTGTGTAGGTATGGAAAAGTCTTCCCAAGGAATTTTAACAGGAACTAAAAAAACAAAAAGAAAAACAAAAACAAAAACAAACAAACAAAAAAACCCCCAAACCAAACCAAAACAAAAAAAAAAAAAATCAAAAAAAAACCCCACCACCCTAAACCAGAAAATATTGCCAAGATCTCCAGCGTTTCCTATGAATGTCAGCTAGCTAGCAGTATGAGAGATTTGAGTAATACTTGGAGCCAAAGACAACCACAAAGTGTTCCACAAGGGAAAGCAAACATTGAAACATCCGTGGTTCAAAAAAAACCGCTTCAGGTGACTCATTATGAAGCTTCCATATTTCAAGGGTGATGGAAAAATATCATGGTATGCCTGCATGCTGAACAAAATTGCTCAGGAGACCTTTAAATCAGCCTAAGACACGCTTGCAAATGCCACAGATGCTTTTTCTTCCCTGCGTGGTTTATGTAACATGAACTGTGAACCCTTCTTTTACATTAGAAGTATCTTGGTCATGTAGCTGACTTTTAGAAAGCATTAAAATGTTGTCATCTGTCTCAGAGACAGGGAGACACAAATTAAATCCCACTGAACTAGAGGAACAAAGAAAAGCAGGAAACTAAAACAAATGTTGGAGTAGTGTTCCGCACTCCTGTAACAGAAGTCACCATGGTAAAACAGGCAAAGAGAAAAGACACTACATCGTATCACAAATGATGTGGAGAGATCAAATACATTTCAGTGTTATTTCAAGCTTTATTTCTTTCTTTCATGTGTTGTATTTTTCTAAGAACTTATTTAAAAGATACTGTCTACAATGCACATTTTTCTTCTTGAGTGTCTGCTGTTGAGTACAACAGTAAAATAATTTCACAGAACTTTCACAAAAACAAACAGAAAACAAACAAACAAACCCCCAACAACACTTCTTCTTCCCTTCCCAAAAGAAAACTCTCTACCTGCTTTTTCAGATTGTCTCTGAAATGTTTTTTTTATAAAAAGCAGCAAGTAAACACATATATTACTTCAGTTTCTGCAGTCACTTATGTCTTCTTTTCCAGAGATCTTGAAGACTGGGATAATTACATTCTCCAAGAGGCAAAACAATTTATGAAAAAAATTTACACAAATTCTTATTAAAAATTAAACAGGAATTTCATAATCAGCTGTTTCAAATATGTATGCATGAATAATGACAGCTAGAAACCAGTCTCTGCAGATTGCTCATGAGGAGGGTGTGCAGCTGAAGTCAGGGTAAGAAAAGAATCACGAAAAAGAGCAGTTTCTTGGAGCTTTTATGAGGTCCTTTGGCCTAAGCCAGATAAAAGTGAATATTTCTGCAATACCCTGTAACAAGAGGGAGAAAACAGAATTAAAGTTTATCTTTTACAGCAAAAACAAAATTCAAAGTCAGCTTCTCAGGGATTAAGTCCACTGGAAAATAAAGTCTTCCTTTTCTACCAACAGGTTTTAGCTTAGCTTTTAATTATGTAAAGCCTTCATGAAGGGATTTCTATCATTTTTGTAAATTTAATTCACAAAGTGTCCTAATTACCTGCAGACATATTAATAACTCTTTGAACAATATATTAACATAGCAGGCTGAAATGTGTTTTCAGAACAACAGCTAAACAAGGCTTAAAAATAAACCCATCCAAATTTCTTGTACAGTTCATATGTAAATACATTATTGGCATTGTAAATATAGTGAAAAACAACAAAGTTTTGAACTCCTTCAGCTGTCCACAGGTTATAAAACCTAGTAGTATTGTAAACTGAAAAAAAAAAGCCATTTCTGCCCCTCCAGGGAACTGCCTTTATCTACACATTGTCATTTCCTTAGTGAAATTTTAAATAACAATTTTAATTCTCATAAAACTAGAAAAGACAATCCATGGGAAGCCAACAATATTATTTAGATACAGTCTCCAGAATAAAACCCTGCTGCAAAAATTTTAATGTAACTGTTGGAGTAGCAGATGATGAAGAAAGCCACATAAGAATATCTAGATTTATGTGAGAAGGGTTGGAACCAAGTGGCTTTTAAAATTTTGATTATTTTAAATTCCTTTTTGTAAAATGCCAGCCCTTAAAAAAAAATTTAAAAAAAAATCGAGCTGTGTCAAAGCCATCTCCTAAGGAATGAATAATCTTTGTCAGTACCCAAACTTGCTTCAAAAGTCTCTAAGCCTAGAAGTGAAGGCTCTGCAGACATACTTGTATCAGAACTGAGAATTAGACCCCTTTCAGAAAGGAACACTGCTACAGTGAACCTTAAGAAAAAACTTTTTAAACAGAGGGTCTGATTTCCCTGACTCAACAGTGGTGTTTTATGGACAGCCTCCACTGATAGGAATAGTCTCCCTTTTTGTTCACGAAAAATAGTTGGAAGAACAAAGCCCATGACAGTATCCCCTTTCACTTAAGAACCCTGAAAGTTTCTCCTGCACTTCCAGTCACATTCCTTAGCTGTTCAGGTTTATCCAGGCACAGTCTATGATGCAGAGAACATGGTTGTAGTGAAGTTTTAGCCTAAATATCAAGGCACTCCCAGAAGGTGCCTTCAATGCCATCATCAATTCTTCTTACCTGCAATACATGTTCTGTGATTCTTTACAAAAATCATGTTTCAAATTAGGTATGTGCCATTGCAGGCCCCCAAACAGAGTTGGAACGCAGTTATTTTAATTTCATATTGTTTCAAAATTAAACTACATAAGCTGTCATAATGAAATGTCAAATTCAAAGCGAAATTAATACTGACACTGGTCCTAAAAAGAAAAAATTCATTATTCTTACCTTGTTCCTCCTTTATTCCAAGTAGTTTGATTTCTGGAGGAAAGAAAAAAAAAAAAACGCATTAGTACTGTATAATGTACAATGTGCAATACAATGACATATTTATGCAGGGAATTATGGTTATCTAGTTGTGTGGAGCTTTCTTGATTATTTGAAGCCCTTTTGAAACTCCACTTAAAATAACAAGCAAACCCTTCTGCAAGATTCTAGTCCTAGCAAGAAACATCTTTGATTTTAACTCCAAATAAATAGCAGGATGTGTTGACTCAAGAGATAAACATATCTTGCTTCTGCTGGGAAAAAAAAAATCTAGAAGTATTTCAAATATTTTCAGATACTTCAATCCTTAACCTCATACAATTTGAAAGAGTGAGAAGTTTCTTCTCTCCCACCCAGATTGTCACTATTCTCATTTAGGATGAGATTCTCAAAGCAAAGAATGAGGCAGGACAAACACATCTGCATATGTTGTTTGACAGCCTTGCCAGAGGTAAATCTGAGCTATAGCCTGCCTGCACCGACTAATCTGAGGTCCCCTTATTGATGCTGATACTTCTGCTAAGTAGTTTCTGTATTTTCTGCCAGGAAGGACAAGCATGTTACTCTCAGTAAAAAGAAAAAAAAAACAACAAATAAGAAAAGAACCAGTTTTAGGAAACAAACTGATAACCTTTTCAACTCAGATTGTACATAGACTAATCAAGTTAAAGCTCAGTTAACAAATCACATTATTCATTTAAACAAATGTAACCATTGTGGATTGCATTCTGGAACCTTCTTATACAAATATGCTTTTCTCAATATCCCCATGTTAAGTAAACATTTTTTTCTTTGTTTTGGGAAACCAGCATTTTTATTGCAACTTGATCCTTCTGAATATGTATTAAAGATGGGTTGTTTACAGAAACCTGTGGCATGCATGTTGCCCTTGTGACTTCCGGGGCCTTTGAGCTCTTTTTGCTGTGCAACAATAAATTTCATGATTTGTTCCCTCTTCAACAGATCACAAATAGCATAAATCAAGAGCTGGTTGAGACTCCAAAGAAACTTTCCCATGGATTGTGCTGCAAGAGCTAAACAAAGTGCAAACCCACAAACCATGCTTATTTAAAATAGTTTTATCCGTAAATCATGTTTCCTCAAAACAAATTTATACAACGTCTTACTGAGTTCCTGTTCTGCACATGGGAAAGGAAGAGAATGGGGTTTCCTGTCCCACTACACCTGTGTATTCAGGGCATAGTTGCTTTTCACAGCAAATATCTAGAATTATGCATCCACTGAAAGAGCAGAGTCAGCATTCAAGGGAGCATTTCTTTCTTATGCATCACACTGGACATAATGGAGACATGAGACAGGAAGATGTAATGTGTCACCTTGCCTTCTACAGTCTGGGTTTGCAATGGCTCAGAGAGTTCTGGCAAGACAACTAGCACTTCATTAAAGAAGAGTAGACCTATAAATTTCATGTGTTCTCAACGTGACTTCTCCCCATTTACAGAATAAACAAAAGGGTATTTGACAGTGCCCCATTTTCATGCAAAAAATTAATAAGGTCTCTTTTACTGGCTTGCCATGCATTAGCTTTTGGTCTCTGCAAATCCCTACATACTTAGATGTGGGCAAATCTCACAAGGAAGTGAATAACAAGATGTGCAACTGTTTTAGTTATTCTTTTGTAACAACAGAAGTGTTTTACTGATAATTTTTGCCATAACAGTGAACAAACACTGTCTCAGTTCTAAGTCCCGGCTGAGTAATGATTAAATTAGGAAGATATTCTTCATTGTGAGGGTGGTGAAGCACTGGAGCAGGTTGTCCAGAGAAGCTGTGGGTGCCCCACACCTGGAAAGGCTCAAGGCCCAGCTGGCTGGAGCTTTGAGCAACCTGGTCTAATGGAAAGTGTCCCTGCCTGTGGCAGGAGGGCTGGAATCAGATGATCTTTAAAGCCCCTTCCAACCAAACCATTCTGTGATTCCATGATATTGATCTTATTTATTAAGAGCTTCGACTTTGAAAGGACAGTGGTTATCCTCCTATCCTAACAGGTTTATCCTTATGTCAAAGGCAGTGCAGGGGGCATTAAAACTTCCTTGATAGCATACAGCAAGACCCAGGGCTTTCTCAAGGGTGCAGTAGCTCACAGATAGAAGTGGAGCTTCATTATGTTGTTTTCCCATTAAAAAAGGGAACTACATAGCCACCCAGAGAGTACCCTGGCATCTATAATCAAAAAGGCAGGAAAAATTACATTCGTTAAGATCCTTCTTGATATAACAGCTTATAAATATTCCTAATAAAACACAGAATGTCTGGAGGGTATTTGAATTAATGAAAATTCACTTCCTATTGCTTAGGGGACAATTGGACAATGTAACTGCTTTCCTGCCCTCTGTGCAGACACACACAATATATCCAGCCTCCTCCCCTTTTCTCCATGTCTTCTGTGATATCCTTGTTCCTTTCTGAATCTCTCAGCCCCCAGGAAATCAGGGCAAAGCTGCAGCTGCTCTGGAGTTCTGCCCACGCTGATCTGCCAGAGGGCTGCAGTCAAACAATGCAGAGAATGCACCGCCCCTCCAAGTGGGCACGTTTCAGGCTGTCTCCTATGCTAGTCACTGCTTTTCACAAAACACACAGAAATTTAATTATCTCTGAGACTTATAATCCCTTTCAAATTTGGCTAAGATTGGCCAGCAGCTGGAAAACCTTATTACGGGCAGGCAGACAGCGTGATCGTACAAACTCATTTCTTTAGGAAACCAGGCTAATAGAACTAACAGTGAAAAATAGAGTGGGTACATCAACAGTAGAGCACAACATTCAGTTTCTGTTAAGTGTGAAGTTGTCATGACTGTAAAGAGTTCAAACAAGAAAAAAAAAGAGGGAAAGAGAACAAATATTTCCTCTTTGGTGCCACTGTACAGATGGAATAAGCTCAAAAATCACCTTCAGGTCTTTACTTTGGGAACCTTTTTTTACTTCTTTTAATCTTAATATATAGTATGACCTGTTTCAGTCCCTTGTAATGTAAAATGCCAGGCTGTAGACTACATGACTTGTAAGCCCTGCCTGGAGTTCAGTTCTTTTTTGTTTAAAATCCCAAAGGAAAGGAGAAGAAACTTTGCATAATCAAAGAAACTAAGATTACTGCCTCCAGCCTAACTTTTGAGAGATTATTTTGCTTTCTTGTACTTGTTACCAATACTCATTTTTTAATTCCTATCCATTATGACATATTCTTTCGTAATTTAATCCTTTCCTACTCTGTTTAGTCTTCAAATCTCATGTCATAACATAAAGGAAAAATAGATCTAGCATTACCCAACAGAAGGCAGGCTCCTAGGGAGTCATTAAGTAAATATCAGAGAGGAGATTTATTACTTCTATACATGAGGTTTTATTGTATTGTGTTGGTGCATTCTTTGAATATATAAAAAAAACTCCTCACACGGTCTGGCTGCATACATCACAGAGCCATCTGTTGTTAAAACTGTGCCTGGGCTGAGTTTGGTGGGACCAACACCTGCCCTGGGAAGGAGGGCGTGTCCATCTGGCTAAAGGCAAACCTCTGCCACCTCTGCAGACAATGGCAAGGTTTCCAGGGGTGAAGGCAGGTGCTCTGATGGGGATGCTTGAGTAAGATTTCAGGGATCTTGGCTGTGTCACACATTTCCCTTGGAGTTCATCAGGAAACAGTACACTAATGGGGATAAAAGACACAAGGTGCCCTTGCTGCCTTTGTTAACCAGGTACCATCCAGCAGATTCACTTTCTGCACTTTCACTACGTATCAGGTGGCTGTGTCCTGCTGCAGTCTCTAATTCTGCTACCTCTAGACATGCTGTCCTTCAGGAGGTGGCTCAGGCCTGCCATACACTGTGCTCTCTTACACTCTTTATCTAGCCTGGACATCTGTAACTTGGCTTCCATCAGCTTCTGGACTGCCTGACGTGTTTCGGATCAGAAAAGCTGCTACTGTCTGCTCACAGATCTTATGGGAGGGTAACCTGGCAAGTCCTCTCTCCTCTCACCAAGACCAAGCACCAGTACAAGCCCAGGGTTTGCCCACAGCCTGTAGTGATGAATACACACTTTTCCCACTTCTCATATGTGGAAAATTCAAAAAAATATCTGCTTTTTAACTATGCTTTGATTTTGGAGATGCTTGAACTGAACTCTTCCTGGTATCCACTGGCCAACATACACATCCTCACCATCTAATTCAGTTCAAGCTTTTATATTTTATCATCAAAACACCTTTCTCTATGCTTTCACACACAATAGATTCTCTTAGAATCTCATAATCTTGCTTCTTGGTCTTCTTAACTCTTCCATTTCTGCACTAGGGTCCTTTCACCAATAGAATTTCAAGCTAATGGAAAATTCCATGATGGGGAACAAAAATAATTTACAGGTTTTTTACACTGAAAAGTGAAATTCTAAACAGCAGTCACATTAATGCCTCATTAGGAAATTTGAAAAAATGAATGCATGTTTAATAGTTTACAGGTCAAGATACCTTTTAAAAGGTTCTTTTCTTCAAAGAACCCTTACAAAAACTTATTTTAAATCAAATGTAGTTGAGCCTTCTTTGTCATAATTTTATATAGATTAAAAATGAACAGCTATACATAGAAAGATAGATTGATAGATACAGATACAGATATGGGATTTTCTTCCCTCCAACTTCAATATCATATTTAAATATTTACAGTATATCCAAGCATCTTTCATTTTAAAACTTTAAAAATCCCTAATGATTTCACTATCTTTGTTCTGAACTTAAGGAATTAGCAAGTACCTTGGATGTGGCTCCTTGCAATGAGTACCTCACATGCAAGGCCATAGAGTTCTGCTGCAAGAGCAGCTGTTCCTCCTCCCTCCTCCCATTTGAGCAGCTTATATTTTAGACAGAATTTCTTCTTGAAAGGCATTGAGGACAGCCAGCCAGGGCTCTAAGTTCTGTCAGGCAGGCTAAACACACACAGACACACAATAATGCTTGGAGAAAAATTCAACATTTAGACAATCCCATTGCTTCCACATTCTGTACCAAAAAACTTACCAAGTGCCATTATGGAGGCAGTCCAGTATATCCAGGGTGGTAGGTGTTATTAGGCTGTATTTTGTTCTGGAGCCGGTCCAGGAAAGCATTATTTACCCTTAAAATAAAATAAAAAATGAATAATGACTGAAGGCAGCTGAGAAGTTCACAAACTACTGAAATTTAACATTCTGTGAGTGGCTTTCCCTTCCCATCTGTTCAGTGCCCATCTTCCCATATTTTTCAAGCCTGTGCTGCATAACCATGGACAGGCATGGGATCAGGTGGATTTCATTTTCAGTTCACCAGATGCATTCTTATCCTGGGATCAGCCTGTTGGGATTAAAAAGCACACTCTGGCTGCTGTGCATAATGCATCAAAGTTCTCCATAGAAAGATGACCTGTGTACCACCACCAACCCTTTTAGAGAGGTTACCTATTCTGACAATTCATCTGAGGTAATCTTTCAGCCTTCTGTGCACAAAGAAAGTTTTTAGAAGTACTGATTTCCTAATAAAAATGGAAAAAACCCACTTAAACTTGTTACTGACAGAGACAATTTATACAGCTGAGAACTTTCTCAACCATCCAGCTCTGAAATTCTAGCATTTTCTTGTACTGCTCTATCAATCTGGAAAGCATGGACAAATACAGACACAGTTTTCCTCAATCTGTTTTAAATGTTTTCATATCAACATTGTTCAGCATGGAGAAGAAAAGCCTGCAGGGTGATCTTACAGCAGCCTTTCAGTACCTAAAGTTGGCTAAAAGAGAGAAGGAGACAGACTTTTTACAAGGACCTGTAATAAGGAGCAGATGAGAATGGCTTTAGACTGAAAGGGATAGATTTAGATTGGATATTGGGAAGAAATTCTTTACTATGAGGGTGCTAAGGCACTGGCACAAGTTGCCCAGAGAAGCTGTGGATGCCTGGTCCCTAGAAGTGTTCCAGGACAGGCTGGATGGGGCTTTGAGCAACCTGGTCTAGTGGAAGGTGTTCCTGCCCATGTCAGGGAGGTTGGGACTAGATGGCCTTTAAGGTCGTTCCAACCCAAATCATTCTATGATTCTTGGGAAAACTGTTTCTTTCTCCCCTTGATTACTGCTTAGGACTGGCAGACATGCTTAGACATGACTGTTGCTTTAATGTTTTACAATGGTGTTGGTAAGAATGAGATAAAAAGCAAAACACTGGGTGATTTCTTTCTAGGGATATGAGATAGTCTGAATCAAAAATCTTTTATTGACTTCTATGGGTAATTATTTCAATGTCTTTTCTAGAGAAAAAAAAAAAGAAATTAAAGCAGTCTGAAGACTGGTTGCCTACCGAAGTATTTTTTAATATATTTACATAATGATTAAAAAAAAGAAACAAACAGTGTTTTTACTTTTGAGCCTGAGCATTGTTTCTCTTCACCAGCAGAAAACAAAGCTGAGAATAAAGCTGTGCTTCAGGTAATGAAAAGTCAGTTAAGTGACAGAAGGGGAAGATGAGAACTGTTGAGCACACAGAGGTCACAGCAGGGAGTGCAAAGAAATGCAGCTGCAGGCGGCCTTGCTACACTGCAGGTTCCATCTGAATCGATATCAAACCCCAGGTTTAGCTCTGTCTGCCAACCTCAGAGACAGTCAACCACAAGATGCAGCACGGACAAAGTAGACACTTTTAAAATAAATTTAACATATTGCTACCAAAAAAAAAAAAAAAAAGCTATAGATACCTAGGTTCATGTGCAGATACACAGATAAAGTGTGTCCCAGTTGAAGCTACTGTACAGTAGTCATCCATGAAACTATTAATAGTTTCTACCCTATGCTGTATGCTATGCTGATAGGATAAATAAAGTGAGAAAGGCACTCTGGGTCATACTGCATACAGTGAGCAGTTGTAATAGTGGATATTAGTGGCTCATCTGAAAGCAAAGCTAAACCAGAGATGAGGTCAGGGATCCTCATTGCAATAGTCTTCTAAAGCATGAGTGCCTGCAATTTTGAGACCCTTTCCAGGTGGGAATTCAATTTGAGTGTATTCTGCATTTTTTGCATCATACCTTCTCTGTTCATTTTTAAGAGCTCTTGTCCTGGCTTCATCTTCCTGCTTTTGTTTAAGTTCCATTAATTCAGCCTGGCAATGATACACGTGAAAAACAAACAAATAAACAATCAAACAAACTTACTTTTAATTAATATACTTATGCTGCAAACCCGATTAATTCCAAAGGATGTTAAACTCAGTTAGAATTTCTCTCAGTAGCCTTTTACTTATGTGACAGCACTATGTTAAAAACTGAGTTGGTTTTTCTGTTCAGCGTGTGGATGATTTTTGGTTGTGCCTTAAAAAGTGGGACATTACAGGATTCAGACATTTACAGTTCCAGATTTAAGGGGGTGTGCCAGACACCAGTCTGCTTCCCCTTGTCCCAAAACACAGATATGAATTTCCCAGTGGCCAAAGTCAGGAGCAGACGCAGCTGTCATGCCCACAGGGTAAGAAGGAGACATCCTTCACCTCCTGCCTCTACAGAGTGCAAGCAGAAGATGATGAGATCTGGGCTCTATGATGATGTGGTGTGTCGCCTCCAGCTCCCTGGGGCTCCCTTCATGGTGAGAAAGAAAAATGGTACTTGTCGAAAATGGTGTGTTGGAAACAAATACAAACTCCCAGCATTGCAGCAGACTCCCAGCCTTATGTAGTATTAAGGTATATAAACAGTGTCAAAGGGAATTCTTTTCAGAGGAGAGCTGGCTCGTGCAATTTTAGCCAGAACTGTGAAGAAAACACAGTTGGTATGACTCTGGTCTGTATGTGTGCCTTTTTGTCCAGCTCCTCCTGCCTGCAATGCACCTGAGGAGTTGCAGATCTTTCTGCAAAGGAGATTTGGCTTGCAGGGCAAGGGGGAAGGCAGAGGAACAGACCCGTCTTTCATATTTTCCATGGCAACTGCACAGCAGTAGGAATAGAAACTAAAATAAAATGATGTGGTTAGATAAAAGCTTCAATACCTGAATGGAACCACAAGACTTTTTTTTCTTTTTTGTTTGAATCAATTTAAGTGGAACATTAAATAAAAACTATGCAATAAATGTATGGAGAAAATCAATAACTGAGAATGTGTTGTGTATCAATATTTGTCTAGCCCTAAAAGAAGAAACAGGATTAAGAAATAAAAAAGCCAACCTCAATTTTCACTATTTTAAATAACTATTCAACCTGAAAATTAAAACTCAGTATCTGACTTTCCAATATGCCGACTCCTCTCTTGGAATAATGTTCTGAAATATATTGTGTGTATATGATGCGGTGTTCAAAGTGTACTGAAAATTTCTAAATCAAGCAGCACATACTAAAACCTGTTCTGAAGAAAAAAAAGGAACTGACAATACCTACACATTTTATAGCTGCACTGTGCTAGGAGGTACACACAAGACAGAATTCACAATTACTTTAATAAATATTAGTCTGAAGTAGGAATGAGCCAGCACATATATCCGAGGGACAATTATTGGAGCCCTTAAAATACATATTATTTACAGTAGGATTGTAAGTAGTGCATTACTCTGCACAATAGGTAGCAGCAACTGTGAAGGCAAGGAGACCTTGGAACCACGTAGGAAACAGGAGCAGCCTTAGAAGCAGCCAACACCTCCTTAGAAATCATAGAGGGTCTACAGCTCTACACAAGTCAAACCCATGAATTAGGGGTGTGCTAATTTACATCTGTAGTTATTTTCTCTTTGGAAGGATCCATGTACAGACTACAACAGGAACCAGCCTCACACTCCAGGCTGGCTTTCAAAAATTCTTCCTCTGTATAAGTTCTGGGTTATAAGCATACATCTGATGGGGTAGCAATTAAGAGTCTCCTCTTGCCTCACCTTTTTTTCCCCAGTATCATAGTTGTTAGAATACTATGAAATGAGGACATATCCCCAACATGTAAAAAAAGATATCTGTGAGAGGGGATGAGTTACTTCTTCAGCTCTAGAGGAAACTCAGTGCATGGAATTTGTTGTGCTAAAATTCTCCTACTGGGGAAGTAGCTTAACATTAATTTGGATGTTAGTAACAGCAGAGCCACAGCAAGTGGCTCAGCACTTGCTCACCTATTTTCAAATTATTTACTAGATTTTCAGGTGCTACCCTCCCTTTACTTTCACAGTCAGACCCAGAGCCAAGACAGGTAATTTTGCAAAGTGCCATCACCTTTGCTAGAGGAATTTTATGTAGGTGTGGTACCCAAATCTATACCAGAGGGGCTACACATTTCAGGCAATGCACGATGCATATGCTGAATGTGGAGTTCAAAGTTGCAGCTATGGCATGCCTGCTTTTCAGACAATTCAAAACTCATTAGTTAGGTAGTCAGCAAGGGCACAGAGAGGTGTACTATAATTAACAGCAAATCTGAGCATTTCCACATCCCCATTTGAAAAAGCAGGGCCCATGGGCCTCAGTTCTACAGAAGGAGACAATTCAGAGAGATCACCCTTAATCTCTCAGTAAGATGACTTTTACCTGCAAGAGAGTTTCCTTAGCCAAACTGATTTCCTTAGCCTATGAAATTCATTGCCATGGTCAAAAAACCCTCTGCACAATTATTCAAGAGAATAGGTGAAAAGGAGGTCATTTTCCAGATGCAAACAGTGTTGAACTCAGAAAATAATTGTCCTGTACCTGTTTAAATTTTACAGCTTGACTCATCTCTTGCACAATATTTGAAAACAGTAACTGAATCTCTTTTGCTATAGAGAAGCTCTGTGCATAGGCTACAAGTAATCAATGTATTTAATTGGTTTCACAGCATGCAAAAATGATACAATATGCAAACTGTTAATATATAATTACCTTCCTCTGTTGTTCTTGCTTCATTTCCTCCAATCTTCTGTTTTCATCCTCTCTAAGATCTTGCTTATAAGCATGGCTTCTTTTCTATTGTTCAGCAGAAAAAAAAATACATTGGTGTGGTGAGAGCGAGGCCAAACTCCCAAGCCTTATTCTCAAATTGTTATATGGGTAATTAACAAACACAAATGGTCGAATGATTCCAGTTACTTAAGAAACAGATTAGGCTCAAGACTGGAATTTAACAAGAAGTGGCCTAAAGTCTCTCAGTCATTTGGTTTGGTTGAATATCCACTGGTGCATCACACCCAGGTAGCCACAGCAAGTGCTGTTCTGTGTCCCAGTGACAGCCAAAAACATACCCTGAGCAGACAGAAAACACAGCTGGCATATATGATAGATGGGGTATTCTGGGAAGAAAGAAAAGTAATGAAAATATTACCAAGAAAAAAAAGCAGAAAGGAGGCCTTGTAACAGATAGGAACACAGACTTTTTTGTGGGGGTAGGGCAACAGGAGAGATCAAACCTGGTATTATTTGTGAGGCATCAAGAAAATTGAAAATCTGAACTACACATCATGAATAATGTAATAGCTGTGCAATAGGTTTTCATTACAATAAGTAGCCCTGGTCTTTCACAAGTTGTAATTGTTTGCGAAAAGCCAACCTACAGTTAGGGTCTTAGAGGATCCTTAGGATATTATACACTGGAACTTCTACTGTAAGGTCTTTGAGCAGGGACATAGTGTAGCACACTAAAAATGAGCCAGAATAATTTAATATAAGAATTGTGCAGGTTTGACTTTAGTGAGGAATTTGTCACAGGTCCACAGAATATTCCCAAAACTTGATATATGCATGCACAGTGACACCATTAAAACAACAAGCACATAATTTGCTAAAAAGACTGACTAGAGAATGCAATTATTAATAGCTCAATTTTGAGCCGGGAGAAGTTGCTACATGTGTCCAGGGAGACTTATTCTGGGTCTGATATTATTCATTACTTTCAGTAATGGCTTGGAGAATTGTGTGGAGGGTATGTTAACCAAGTTGGAAGACAATAAAAATCTACACAGGATTTGGTCACACTTTGAAAGACAGGATTAAAATTAATTATGAGCTTGATTAAATAAGCAGGCCCAAAAAGTCATCAATGACAGAGTCACTCAAAAGAAGTAAAATATGTTCAAGGAGGTAAAGTAACATTTGGCAAGGATAGTTGAGCTAGGTGTGCTAAATTAATATCACTATCTAAGAAATGATGTGATGGACAAACTGCATCACACTCTCCCAGACTGTTTTCAGAACAAGATTTTCAAATTTTAAAAAAATCACATACATGTATGTATATTCCCCCTTTTAGCATGCATGTGAGGCACGTCCCAAGCTTATCACACTTCACTATTTCAAATAGACTGTTCCTGAATCTTTTAATTACTCCAGACAAAGTACACGTTCAAGGTAACATCCAAATCAGAGTCCTGGTTTTCCTACTGGTTTAGCATTTTGGTGCTATGCCAAGTTTATTTAGATAAGAACTCACTGGTTATGTGCTTTGGATTCCTGGCTCAGAGTCTGTGTCTATGCCTATGGACCAGATCTCATCCAAGCTGGTTGGGAAGATTTTGCTGACTGCATTGCTGCATTACAAACAAGTGATTATTTGATTCACAAAGCCACAGAAATGCAGCCCCACAAAAGACAAGTATAGTGTCAGCTAGTACTAAAGAATAGTACAGACAAATGATGTATTTTATCTGCTTGGACACTAGCAGAGTGAAAGATGGACTATGGGATGTAATCTGGCACAATTTTTGAGAAATCTGTCAAAACACGGAATGAGAAAGCCCCTCATAGGTAGGTCAAGGCTAAAAGTAGGACCTGTACAATTTAAAGAGTTCAGTGTTCCTTCAGCTGTCCACCTACTGTATGGATATGAAGACAGCACACCAAAATGCTGAGATCCAAGTCAGTCGTGTGGACATGAGCTCACTTGTCTGCTCACAGTTCAGTGCTCACACCATACAAAGGCTGCAGATCTAGGCCTTCCCTACCTTCCCTACTCCAGAGCAAACTGCCCTCTGGAGTGTTGGATGCTTCAAGAGGGAGGCAGAAGTGGTTTCAAGACCTCTTTTCTCCCTTTCCATATCCCTTCTTCTTGGCTGTTCATCCAAGACTACAAAATACAACCTGAAAACCACTCTCCTGCAACTGAACTTCTGTCCAGCAGCGATGGGCAGAAATTGGCACTTTCTAGCTATGTATCTGCCCACATTTGCTAAAATGTCTTTAGGGTTTTCAGAGATACAAGATATCCTGAAGAATTAAAGGGGAATGGAACCTATTTTCAATATCATATCCCCTTTTCATGCAATGAAAACCAGGAAGAGATACTAGAAGCAAGACATGTCATATATCCTGTTGGCAGCAATTTCTATAAAGGGAGGATTTTTTTTCCCATTTCTAAGGCATCTGAGGAAATATGGAGGCAAATCTTCCTGTTACCTAACAGTTGGTGCTCAAGGCTGTATAAAACAGAGGGCTGCCCAGATCAGATACTTCCAAACTTCTGCTGAGTTGCTTCCAATGTAAATTTCTGTCTGCATGACTCCCTGTTCTCTGTCCTTCCCCAATTACAAACCTCCCTACAGGAGAAATACTTCACTCTAAGAGTTAATACTCCTCCCTGAAACTTTTCACATTAGTAGGAAGGCTTGGTTTAGACATGAAGAGACTAATTGTATGTGAAAAAGCCTCTTAGAGTCAATTAGAATAATGAAACTGAAGCAATACTTTATCTATTTCCTAATTACACTGATACTACCAGACTAGTTCAAACTGGGACAAAGACCCCAAGCAGTGTATGGAATCACTCTTAGGACGCAGTGAGAAACAAGCTTTCCTTTTGACTGGATTTTTAATGCAGTAGAGCATCGGCTGACACCAACTAATTGAGATTTCATAAAAGCTTACCACCAGTGGATGGGTACAGGACATACTTAAGATTCTCATCTAACCTTAGAATATAATTATGGTTCTCATTTATCATTGAGATCTGTGAGCAGTTCTTTACTATGTAGAATACCCTGCCAGTGTGGAAGAGACAAGGTAGTCAGTCTCATTCATGCAGGAAGGCTCCTTGGTATTCACTGAGTTATGTCTTGGCAATTAAGCTCAATTAGGACATTCTAACACTACACTATTGACAGCACCTGGAAAGCTGATAGAAAATACAGCACATGCAATGGTTTTGCTTACCCATGCTGTAGATTCTGGTCCGGGATTAGCAATCTGACAGGACTCACTCTTTGGCAAACCCACGTCCAATCTGTTCAGTAATTCATTGGTTTTGCTACGAAGAAATTCAATCCAAATAGAATTGTTAGTGCTTCCATAAAAATAAACACAGCTTTTTATTCCACCCTTGGAATCTCGCCTAGACATTTTATCATGTGTCTGCTGAAAAACATCACAGGTAGAAAAAAAAAGGTTATGGAAACAGATAAATGGGAGAGAGGATACAGAATACTATACTGTGGATAAGACATTTGCTGAGATGATTTTTTAAGCAAACAATTATGGTCATTTGCATATTTGGGGTGTACAGTGGCTATGCTTTCCTTATTGTAAAGCTCCTGTAAAACAGACTCACATACCACTGGACTTCATGAGGATGCAAATGCTTCACTGAATTGTTGCAAATCCTTCTAGGAGATCCATAAATCTCAGCTAAGCACTTTAAAAGATTATTTTCAGGAATTTTCCTTCACAGTTAATACAATGCAGCCTTACAACAGATTACTTTATCAAGCAGAAAGGCTTTCACCCATTTTGTACCATTGAAAAAAATGCTTGTCTTTAGTTAGTGCACAACATTTTCATTTTTTATTCTGACAAGGGCAATTTTCTTTGTCCAACTGCATGCCTAATAAACCAAGAATTTCAAAGTAGCATCACTTTGCTCACAGTTTCAACCAAGTACAATTAAACTAGGTCACAAATAAAAACAAAGAATGGAAGTTTGTGTGCTGTGGCAAGGAATTAGTTTCTTAACCTCCACTCCCAGGCACGTATATTGAAGCCTTTTCTCACTCAAAGGAACAGAGTTAGAGGAAAGAGGCAATTTTATTTCTGTGTACAGCTTTGGAAAACATGAAAGCACTGAAGTGAGAGTAGAAAGAGTGCTTCAAGAGATATTGAACGCAAAGATTTACTCTTCTCACAGGGCAACCAGCTAGCTCTGTGTGGGAGAAGATGCCACTACCAAAGACTTAAACTTAGAGAAAAAGCCTTGGCTGTTGAAGAGTGATTCTGATTAACAGCTGAAACAGACTACCAAGTGTGTTTTTATATTTCACTCCATTGTTTCACTAAAACTGGGAATAAATACTTTATTGGTAAAACGTCCAGCTGGTCAGTCAGGAGTGATGCATTGAGAAGTTGGGGAAAAGTACAAGAAACCTCAAGTTCTTCTCTGCTACTCTACAGAATATAAAACCATGTTACCAGTTCAGGTACAAATACTTGCTCAAGCTCTAGCAAGTCAGGTTTTTAGAGTCTCACCATTCCAAATTCACTCCCTTTCCTCCATTACCCAGGTAGTTAACAGACCTCAGACAATGCCCAATTAAGAAAGAACCAGAGGAAACACTGTACCTGCATATAAAGAGTGAACAAATTAATAGTCTTTTTATACAAGAGTTAAGCACTCATTTTCTTTTTTCCATGAAAGATGAGTTATTATGTGGTAAGACTGCACAGAATAATTTTGGGAACCCAAATATTTAAATTGCAGGTTTTGTGTTTCTCTATCTATGCTAAAACTGATCAACTAATTTATTTCTACACTGGAAGACTAAGAACTCCTCCAGGAAATCTGGAGTATACTTGAGAAAGTTGAAGCTCTGTGAAAAAATATGTGGCAACTCGGGCCTATACCTAGATACCCTAATTCCTTATCAAAGGCAAGAGAATGACATGGAGTGTGTGGAACTTCTCATTATTTGCATAAAAATGTGATGGAGGCCATTGAATTTCCCAGATCAGCACGCTGATAGATGAAAAGCTTACTCAGTTTTAGTATCAGAAAAGACAACTGCCAAGAGTGGAAACAAATAAAGTTCCTCAGCAAGACTGTGCACTGCCTTTGAATAGAGAAACATCTGACTTCACCAAATTAAGTAATACATTAATGAAGTGTTCCTATCACAAGAAAGGGAGTCCCATTTCTGAGTTTTCTGATGAAAAACAAGTCAGGTCTTATATATATCATCTCTATGGAAACCCAGCAATGCACCTAGGGTTGCCAGACAATGTCTGAATGGCATTTTTCAGAATACTAAACCTGCAGTTATACTAATGCAGAGCATAGCTTAAACCAGGCTGCATGGAAAGAGAGAATTCAGGGAGATGACTATTCAATTAATGCTCAGGAAAAGAAAGTGGTATCTCCAGAAGGAAATCAGCACATCAATAAACAGTCAGACAGTTGGAGCAACATCTCGTTCACTTGCTAAAACTTCAAGGGCTAATCAAAAATGCTAAAATGTGTTCCTCTAAATTTAGTAACATTAAGGAAAGAAGAGCATAAATATAAACAAATTTATTTGAATACAGCAGAATCCTGATACCCTTCAAACACAGCTAGGCAAAATGAGAAACAAGATTTAGACCAACAAAGAAGGCACCCTCTACATAGGCTGCTAGCCTGAGTTCTGACCCCCTAAGCATCAGTCTGAAGAGAATAGAACCACTGATATTCTGGTTAAGCTGGAGTGACCTTATGAGGCTATTTTGTGTTGGTAGCCCTGTCTCACAGTATACCATTGGGAAAAAACCTTCTGCTCTGCTAATTAAAACAGCTTCCTCTCATACTGGTGTGTTTAATAGCACCAAGCACTACTCCTAGAAGTAGTAGATCTCAGCATCCATAGGGCAGTAACTATTCCTGGAATAGTTTTGACCTGTCCCAAACAGCACTTTCATAAGTAACTCCTGGCTCCTGTCCAGGAATAAATATCAGTCACAGCTCCCAACATTTTAGATGCTACCACACCACTTTGGGAGGTGAAAAAGTTTTCCAGCAATGGAAGCAGGCAGTCTCAGGCCTCTTGGCTTCAGAAGTGACAGTTTTAATTTATCAGTACAGACGCAGAGGTGGGGGAATGAAGCACAGTACTGGATTTGGGGTCTGAATAACTCTTGAGAGCTGTCATGGGAAAACACTAACTCTGCTGCCAGGATCACTGAGTGATGTGCTAGTAGGGGCTGGTGCATGACAGTGGAAATCATTCCACATTGCAGATGCTCTCTGTGGGCTTTACATTCCACAGCTACTCTTCAGGCAGAGTCCTTTTTCAAGAGCTGCTATGCAAAATCATTTATTTGAAGCTCAACAAGTGCGTGCAAAGTGCAGAAGCACGGATTTGTGAGGTGTTCTACTGAGAATGGTGTCATTCAGGCAGCCTGCACTCACAAGCTACCTGTGAGCCCACATGCATTTCTTACTGTTTGGGACTAAACACTGCCCCCATTCCCACTAGGGTGAGGTGAGGGGATGGTTATAAAAGCCAGAGTTCTTCTGGCCTGTGCAGGAGTTCACATGCTAAAACAGGGTCACCAGCCCTGACAGCTGGGAAGCAGACAGCTTCACAGTTGACTCCAGAATGCATCTGCAAAAGATCTGAAGACCCACAACGATCTCATTGCAAGACCCAAGGTCTAAAATCCTCTGCAGAATATGACCTTCATTTTTGTGTGTCATCTGCTTTTAAGTACTGTCATATGTACAAGGATAACGAAAGTCTTGAAAAGGATTCATCCTTAGGGACATGAATGAGGACGTGGACTCAGGACCCAGCATTTTCCTCCATCCAGGAGTCGCACAGCACCACTTGCTGAGCTTCTCATTTGAGACTGCATTCCTCTCCGAACAAAGGCAGAGAGAAAATAATTTTTCTGCCTCAGCTTTAAGTCTGCTTTACAGACTAACATTAAAAATGCATTAATTAAAAAGGCTCCTTGCAATCTTCATTAGTTCTTCCCAATGGAACCAGTGGCAGTTAATTCTTTTGCTTTAATTGATGGATATTGAAATGCCAGCATACCAAAAAATATACTGGTTTTTATGCCAGTACATTAAAAAAAAAAAAAAAAAGCAGAATACTTTTGCATATATCATTAATTTATTTATTTTTCTTGAAAATTTGTAAAAGATAATGGCCAATTCTTACCACTACTGAAAAACAAGACAGCTCATGAACTTCTTGTTTTCTCAAGCTGCAGGATCACTATCATTACAATTCTGCTCTAAAGAACATGCACAAGTATGCTAAGTCATTCAAAAATAGTAATAAAAAAATCAAAATAAAGAACTCCAAAGCAGGTAAATCATCATAGTCATTGCAAAGAGGAGACAACCTGAGTAGTCACTAAGACCACAGAAGAAGCATTTAGCACTGAATGACATGAACTCAGCTTCCAAATTAATTGCCTGCAAGCAATGCTAAAGTGACATTTCACCTTTTCCTTCCAATTCAGCCGGAAAACGAAGAACCATGCATAATGCATATATAATGTTAGTTTCACACATCTACCCAGAAGTTTCATGATAATTTTTAAAAATAGCAGGACTCACCCTCTTAAAAAAGAAAAACAATCCAACAACAAAAAACTCAGCCCCGAATCTCATTCAAGACATTTTTTTGTAGCACCAGCAAGTATATCTACAACTTCTTCCCACTCCAACATACTTAATTGGCTAAGCATAACAACTTCCTCAACTTTTGCAGAAACTAAGATCAGTTGCATAACCCTACAAAGGCCTACCCAGAAGAAATGCTGTCCTTCATTTCAGGAAGGTCCATGATGGGTGTGTTTGCATTGGTGGCCTTGTTCCTTCCTCAGTGAGAGCTCTGCCTTGTTCATTGCCATGTACATCTTGGCCAGGCATTTACTGTGACCCACAAAGTAGGCTGGCTGCTACTGGGACCACTGGCCTAACAAAAACAAATGTTAAATAGAATAAGCTCTCCAACACTTTCTTGGTTGGAAGATGGAGGAAGAGGCTCCAAAGGAAGGTGCACTTGGCACTTTCACTGCTGAAAATAATTTGGTAAAGTGGGAGTGAAGCTGGGGGGGGGGGCAATCATACCATTTGTGATAATAATCCCACCAAAGATACATGGCCTTTGCTAGTATACAGTTGCACATGCTTCCTCTCACATCCCCTCCTCTTTGCAGAGATTATTCAGTTTAAATAAATTCAGAAGGTTACATGCAAATGCCCTGTTTCCCACAGCTGGACCATGACAAGGGACAAGGTAATAAAAACATCTCTGTTTATCAGCAACAAACATGCCTTCAACTCCATAGGGATCTTGGTTTGCTTGTACCTCAATTCTTACCCTCAGCTGCAGGACAGAGTCCACTTTTTGGGTAAGAACAACAAGCAAATGTCAGCCATGTGCAAAATTGCCAGGATTAACTAATGTTCATTCCTGGAGTGTGTCTAGGTGGGGACTCATCTTTTGTTGGAGACTATATGGTAAAAAATTCCATGAAATTATTAACACATCAAATTCATGTATGATGTTGATGGCTCTTCTGCAATGCCTTTTTACTATGAAAAAAAAGGCCATTCTCTGGATATTTAGTCCAGCAGAAATCCCCCCAGTAGCCACATACCAAGCCTAATACAGTATTCACAGACTTCACTGGCAGTAATGTGAGACTGTAGTACAGATGACTTGGACAAACCTAATGATAGTTATCAAACACTGCTATCTTTGGCTTGGAAGATTTCTTGTCTGCAAGTTCTTGAGCATCTGTTCCTGAGTTTGAGGATAAGAACAAAAAAAGTGGCACTATTTCATCTTAGGTATAAGGCTTCAAGAAAGTATAAAAATAAGTTGTTTAAAGAAAAATAAAAAGCAACTTTCTCAGCAGAATTATTTTCATCATTTCCTACCCACACTCAGAACTAATCTATCCTCTCAATCCACCTCCTTTCTTTGTTTCCCTGACAGGATGAAATTACACAGCTCGGCTACTCGTTCCTCCCACCAAGTCATCCAGTATTCCTAGATGTTGCTTTAGATGTAAGTTTCATTTATTATCTGAAGTAATAAGCATAAATCCAGTTTTAAGGAAAATGCAGTTTTGTATAAGTCTATTGCATCCCGTTCTGTGTGCTCCATCTGCATGTGCAATCTGCTTCTATATTTTCAGCCAGCTTGCATGGGCAGATTAATGCGCACAATTAGAAAGCAACCTCACAGGCGTTCAATAAACTGCTTTCATTATTACACTCAAGAGAGTCCCTTTGGATGTCTATAAAAGCCTAGTTTTCTGCCTGTTAGCTAAATAATTGACAACGCTTAAAATAATCAGGAGCAAACGAACAAAACGAAGACAATTGTGGTGAAAAGAAGCAAACAAAGGATTCTCAAGGCTGCAAATGCTTTTTGTGTGAGTCCTCTTTCATTCTCTTTAGCAACTTGTATTTAAAGTCTGGTCAGGTTTACACTTGCACTTCTGTGGGGAAAATTTGTTGCCAGCCTGCTGTTTGAACCACACATCATAGGGGACTGAAAACTGGCAAGGACACTAGCATTTATCCTGTAAAAATTGATAAACAAATAAAAATTTGCAGGTTTTATTCTCCTGCATTTTATGACTTCTGAGAAAACTGCTTTGGCAGGCAAGTGTATATCAGCTTGGTTTGGTGAACCTCCTGCATTGTGTTTGGAATATGCACTCAGAGACACTCTGGCAAATTCTGTTTCCAGCTCCAAATTCTGAGCAGAATATATTGAGTGCACACATGTACCAGAGTGCAGCAGTGCCAGGAATTTTTACAGGAATACAACCTCCACAAAAACAGAGGCATGAATATGTAGCAAAGTGAAAGATGAAGTGACACAACAATCACGTACTATTAGAATGTAACCCTATTTTTTATACTGCTTTTCCCATTACATAAATAGGTAGACTGCTATTAGAAAAATTGTGGACCCCATCCAACACTACAACTTCTGGAAAGTCAAATACAAATACAATAAAAGCATCTAACTTTGTCTTGAGATGTGGGCTAAAACCACATGTGAGACACCCTGCAGCTCAGACAGATTCACACAGCCTGCACAGCAGGACTCTGAAAACAGCTAGTCATGACATATCCATTCTCATTACTGTTTAAATGACAACTGTGCTGTACTAACTAAAGAGGGATGTCCTGAAAAGTCCTGTTCCTTGTTTCCTTTTGGAAAGATGGGCACTCAGTTCTTCCCTCACATGGCTTAGCAATTGCAAAGTACGGACTACTCGAGCCTCTGTTACCTTTTAATGCACTCTGACAGAAACACAATCAGGCCAACAACGCAAAATGCATCCAGGATACCATGACTCAGAAGGAAGGACTCCATTTCATGTGTAAATAGTTTTTGGTAAAAAGTCAACGCATACTCCCCATTTTCTAAATCTGGCATCTGCAGGGACAGAACCACAGCAATACTGTCACGACATGTGCTTCTCCTCTGTTAGCAAAAACTACAGTAATCCTGCTATGCAGCAACTTCCCTACCCCAAAGTCTGCTCCTGTGTGCTCTTAAGGCTTTTAATACACAACTACTTCAGGAGACACCTTGTGAGTTTTTTTCTATTTTGTCTCTGAACAAAGCCTGAGTCCACCAGGGTCAGAGGAGGGGCTGATCCCAAAATTGTGACGCTTGCAGACTTTTTCACAGCAGTCTGCATGCCTGTCTAGACTACATTCTCACAAGACACAAACACATATTCAAGCATCTGTGGTAACAGATACAGCTGACTTTCAAGGACCTGTTATACACAAAGAAGCTAACAAGAGATAGGAAATAACTGTATTCTGTAGACAGCACACAAGGTTACAGACAATCTTTAGCACTCACATTATGTTAGACCCTTTGAACAGGGGATTTAAGTGAGAAGTTCTTGTTTTTAATAGTGACAGGAATTTAATCAGAAAAACGAAATTCTGGGCAGCATCATACTTTATTGTCAGAGCATGTTAATGGCATGAGAATCTTAATGCCTTTCCTTATCAAAAGAAGCGGCACTTCATGCAGGAGAAGTACCGATTGGACTGTACCCCTTAGAGGCTGATACAGCTGCAGGTGGTGATCAATTTTAAAAGGTTTCCCACTTAATGAGACTGCTGGTAGGCATTGATCTCCTCAGGAAAATTGTGATGTTGCAGCTACAGATCTTACAGAGGACAGACTAACAAGGGAGCTTATCTTTTGAAATGGCTCTATAGGCCATGACTTTGCAGAGGTCACTGCTTTATATGCAGCACATGACCTTCCTTCCCCCCACTCCCAGCAAGCAGAGGAGATCAAAATACTCCAGCAGAGACAGTGAGGAAAGGGGCACAACCTCATATTTGTTCTCTTTGCCTCTAGACGAAGGGTCTTGGAGGAGGGAAGTAATGAGTCACTCATTTTTGCATGGTAGGCAAAAGCACATCTCAAAATACCAAGCACTGCTATGTGAACCTGTGGCTAATAACAGGCAGTACTTAAATGGAGTTACTTCACAAGATCTGAAATGTCACACAGAAGCTTTTCATTACTCTTGGATGCTGTGCTCCTTAATGCCAACATCTCTTAGCAATGCATCCTCAACAACTTCCAGTGGTACACCCTCCTCTTCCTGTGCTCACCAGAGAACTCCTTCAGACCAGGGAAGGCACTGGTGTCACTGTCTGCACATATATTCTGTGCAGGTAGCTTAGTGTCCAGCTGCAGGTTCAGCTCTGAGGGGCTGGAGCCTGAGTCCCAGGCTCTCAGGGTTGCTTTTTCCTGAGCTTCTCCTCAGGGCTGCTGTTCCCTGAGGTATACAGGGTTTTCAACCTTTTCTTGCCAGAAAGGTCCCACAGATTAGAGGGTCCTTGACTTTATGTACTTGACTTTGGGTCTCCCTGACCCAACCACTGTCTACAACATACTTTTTATTTACAAAATCTTACCAATACTTACTACCTTTGTTAGGATGTAATTTCCACTCTAAACCAATCCTTGTGATCCAACTCAGCAGAAAACGGGGGACAAGAAGAACAAGGAGGACAGGACCACTCCCCAATTCCTCCATCTTGCCTCTTCAAGCCCATATACTAAAAATCCTAGATTCTACATTTACACTCTGTGATAAACTAACTACTACTTATTTCGAATTCTCTTGGCTTGTGATTCTTCATACAATGTGGGCATTCACTCCCATGGACCAGACTCCCATGGACAGGGATCAGAGGCAGTGTTCTCCTGGGCTCTGTGTGAGGCTGGCTGACCCCCTTGTACAGATCCCAGACCTCCCTGCCCGGTCTCCAAACCCTCCAGGGTGGCCAGAGGGATGTCCTGGACTCTGACACCAGGCAAAGGGCCATGAACTGCCAACCTTTTGCATAACAAAGGGCCTGGGGACCTGTCACTTGGCCAGGGTAATGGGCCCTGGGAGGAATACAGGAACCGACAACCCCAAGACTTCCCTGTGCTTAAACTGCAAGGGGATAAAAGCCATGGGGTTCCTTTGTTCAGGGTGCCTCCTTGAAAGCACCAGCTCAAGCTGCTATTTTATTATTTAGTTATTGCACCATGATTAAATTATTTTAAGTATCTGGATGTCTAAGACTCTGCAATGGGAAACCTGGGGCTGAACTGGTAGGGAAACCTGGTTGGAACCTGGTGTGACTGTGTGAGTGTGGGGGTGTGGCTGCAAAGGGGCCTCAGTCCCAGCTCAGGTGGCGTGAGAGTGACTGACAGAGTGGCTCCTGGATGGTCGGACAGGTAAGTTTCCTTAACGCTGCAGCACACAGGGGCTTTTCTTAACCAAAATTGCATTCACTGGAGGTGGGTTTGCAGCCCACTTCCTCCAGGTGAAGTATCCACAGGGCCCTCTTGGTGTACGTTCAATACATAGAACATGCAAATAATGTTCTGATAGCTAAACTCAAGCAATGGAGCTTAAGACTCTAGTCCGTCTCCACTTTCAGTTGCACCAGAGATGACAGCTGCTGAATGTTCACAGGGCTTTCCTTAACCAGTGGGCAGAATGGTTGCCAAGCAGTGCCCAGGTAGGCAGAGCTCCTGCACCACCTGGGGGCTACCTGGCTGCCCACAGAGAATCATTTGTGTTGGAAAAAACCTCTATGATCATCAGGTCCGACCATTGACACAGCACTGCCAAGCTCAGCACACAGCCATTTCCCTAAGCAGCCTATGTGTGTATTTTTAAACACCACCAGGGATGCTGCCTCAACCACTTCCCTGGACTGCCCGTTCCACCCTTTTGTTCCACCCTCCAAAGGCTTGGCCACCCTTTTGGTGAAGGAATTTTTCACTTGTGGCCATTTCCTGTTTTCCTGTGATTCAGAGAGTTTAGGCCTGCATTTGCAAAAGCAAATTTACTTTTAAAGGAAAAGAGCACTCAGCAGCGGAATTCATTTCACTCTAAGCAAAAACAGGTACAGACAGGGAAGGTGAAGGAAGGGAAGAGATGTGTGTCGTTCATAACTGAATATGCCTTAAGATAAAAAGATCAGATTAAATGGGAAGACAAGAACTCTGACAACCCCCTGAGGAAAAGCAAGGCCCATAACTGAGGACTTGCACTGCAAAGCTCTGATGTGTCTGTTGTTGATTTAGTCTCAAAGAGAATCAAAGTGTCTAGTCTATCAGAAACAGGCAGAGATCTAAAGTCAGAATTCCTGAGGAATCAAGGGCTGTGTGTGTAGGCATCCACACCAGGATAAATAGCAAGCCAAACACCAATATCTAGAGACAAATACTGGCAACATACTAAGGGAAAGAACTATGCCTAAAGGCAAATGGGAAGAAAAGGAAAAATACAAGAAAAGCCAGAATCGGTGACAAAGCACTAAAATATCTGTACCTTAGAGAACAGACTCTGGGCAAATGATGAAGGAACTGGAGCCACTAGCATAGGACAGAAGTGACTTCTTAAAAGGTCACAGAGGAGGAAAAAGCAATCAATCAGGCTAAGAATACAGGTGAGTAATTTCAGAAGCCAAAGATAAAAAAAGGTAAAGGTGACTAAACAGCATTGTGTGTTAATTATGTGATAGAATCAGTTGGGATCAGTTAAATAAATGGGGTAGAGTGAATAGGCAAGGCAGGAATTTCACTGCCAATGGAATTAATTATCTCAGGACTTCAGCAGTATCTGAATCTGACGTTTAAGGAGGTATTCTTGGGAAACAGGTCTTTACAACAGATCTCCACATTTAAGTAGGATGATGCTAAATAGAGGAAGTCCTCATGTAGGTTAGACTTCTTTACTAATCAACAAAATAAATGGGTGGAGACGTAATTTAGATTCTGTTTTGATAATTAGTCTTGGATTGAATGATTACATATCGATTCAGTTAGAGAATAAAAGCACAAAGTCATTTTATAATTCACAACTTTAATTTCAAAGTGTATGTTTTAGAAAGCTATGAGAGATCCACAGGACAGAATTTCTCACAGAATAAGGTGTGGAGGGGACTTGAATATTTCACAGAACCATAAAATAATTGAGGTTGGAAGGGACCTCTGGATGTCATCTTGTCTTGCCCTTTGCTCGAGTGGGGCCACCTTGAGACAGCTCCCAAGAACATTTGAATATGGTCAAGGATGGAGAATCCACAACCTGCCTGGGTAACCTGTGCTCATATTCAGCCACTCTCAGAGTAAAAAAGTGTTCAGTGGGAACCCTCTGTGGTTCAGTTCAGACAACCAGCCCATTGTCTTGAAGACAAAAGTTTCAAGTCAAAAACTGAAAAAAGATAGCAACAGAAGCCAAATCTTTCCTGAGCCCCAAACCAGGAAAAAATGCAAAAAACCCCAAGATAATAATCAGTAATAATTAAAATCCCAAACAAACAAAACAGAAGCACAAGTAGATCAGGAATTTTAGGTAATAGGTTTCAAATTTTACTTACTGCTTTTGGTCTTCAAGAAGCATCTCTCTTCTTTGCATTTCTTCTTGTCTTTTTTTAACTTCAAGTCTCTCTGCCTAGAGGATTAAAATCAGGAAAAAAACAGTTTCAAAAAAACCAAAACCAATCATCAATTATTTCAATTGCAATATTTCAATATTTTGGTTTTTAAGGGACCTATCGCAGTTGGATACGGAAGTGACTCAGTCTCAAATTTAAAGGTACTCACTCATGAGCAAACACCTCCTAGTCAAGAGACCTGTTAAAATTAGGAAATGACATTGTGTTCCTAGGATCCATCTACCTGAAAGGCCTTGTAAGCCTTCACAGCCATCGTGTCACAGCCCTGCTGGGAGACATCACAGGTGCAACTGATGCAACCTTGGTCCTTGCAAGAAGGCAGAAGACCTAAATCCCTGCACCAAAGCAGATGATAGTCCTGTGGCACTGACAGTGCAGTGATGTGAACACATGTAGCTCACAGACCTGACCTGTAGGAGTGTTAGGTACTGGCCAGTGAGATTAATACATACTAAGATGGATGAAAGTGGGAGAGATTTGTACTTAACCAGCATTCTTCTGCTTCACACACCGTATCTGGTGCAAGAGCCAACCAAATACTCGACACTTAAAACTGCTTTGTAAATCTGGCTATGCACAAATGATTAAGTTCTTTAATATAATATTGCACAATTTCCAATGGGAGTATCATCTAAGCTGCCCAAATCCCAAATTCAAGTAAAATAAAACACTAAAAATAAAGCAAAAACTGGAGAACTTGATGCAACAGCAGCAACATGCAGTTCAAACTAAATTCCAATGAAAAGGAGGCCAGCCAAATTTTTGTTTTGGCTCACAGGATGCAGTTAGGTCCAGTGGGAAGAGAAGTTAAAAGGCAGTTCCGTGTATGAAAAGCACAAATTAGAAGTGCCAACCTGAGATTTCAGCCCACTATATTTTGAACTCCCACACTGCAGTTGGTGGGGGATGCTCCAGTGAGAGCTCCCAGGAAATGATCACAACAACTCTGATGTGGAGCAAAATACAGCCTCGAACTGTCACTCTGCTCATTGCCCACCCTCAAAATGAAAAAAGGTAATTGAATTGCTTGGTAGCCCAGCAACCAGACATTGCTCTGAACCAAGTGCCCTGGAAATTTCAGAGATTACCTTGCAGAGATAGAAAGGAGGTGTAGGTGATAATGGTCCCTGTGGCCAGAGCCCCAAATCAGGGAGAGAACAGTGTCTGAGCAGAGGTGCTATGCAAGGACAGGGAGAACAAGGAGGAGGAAACATGTAAGGGGGTAAGGGCTGTTAAGAACAGGGCTGAAACCCCCAATTCCATAATCTTCTTCCTGTCCTGCAATGAAAAACATTTCAGAGAAATTACAATTCTACTGGCAGTTACTCAATTACTTTGCCTTTAGCAATTTCAGGATGCATATTTTTTAATTGGATAAAGAATGACTGTCTGAAAGAGATTTGCAAAACAAGTGCAAATTCCTCCTTCGCATGCATTGGATTAAGAAAAAAAAAATCCTTTCAGATGTCTGCAGATAGGAAAAGAGCCACTATATTGGGTGATTATATAAACTCCTGGAAGGCAAAATACTTAGAAACTGTTATTTGGAAAAAGGCAGTGAGAAATAAACAAAAGGAGGAAGGCAAATCTCTGAATAAGATGTCCTGTTGTTCACTCATTTGACATGCAGAGACAGTGATAGAATGTATAGAACTGATGCAATTCAAAAATTCAACCAAAATGTAGTAAGGAGCATCATTCCACAGTATGGGTGATTTTAAAGTATTCAGAGGATATATTGTTTGCTCCTAACCTAGACACAGATAATGTTTTAAGAAAAAAAACTCCCACTCATTTGTGCAGCTTCACAGTTTACAGGACGCGAAAGAAAGAGGTGGAAAAAACATCTTATGGCTTTTGTTCTTGTCAAAGGTGATGCTGATACCCTCAGGACACCAGCCATAGCTCCCAGGCTTCTCCCCAACACTGCCCAATACTTCAAGCTGATGCCTTCACCTCAGAAAAAGCACTGGACCTGGGATCCACCTTCAAATTGCCCCTGAAAGTTCAAAAAAGAAATTCAAAAAGTTTCAATAAAATCCAAAGCTCACAGGGCTTGTTGTGGTCTAGCTCCTAGCTAGTGACATCTAGAGACAGGGATATTAACTTTGAAAAATACAAACCTTTAGTACCAACCCTGTCTCCCACTAGATTAAAAAATAAAGGAATATCCTGCAGCTACTCTACCACCAGAATGGTACCAGAAGAAAACTCCAGGATCGTGAAATTACTCACTTATGGCTGGAGTGACTATTTTTTACTCTGGAAGTTTACCCTAGGACACCTGCTTAAGGATGCATGCAAGTGACAGGCGACAGGACGGGGACATTCTCTAACTAATGACACTCTATCAACAGACATTGCCAAAGCACTCCACATTTGGCACCATGTTCAAAAAGCCAAGAGTGGAACAGCTGGGGTATTGAAGGTAAACATGCTGAAAAATGTTAGCAGAAGGTCTGTAAAGTGCCCAGTTTTAACAAATTCCTGAAAAAAGGCCTCTCGTGCTGATGAACACAGTAAAATTAAAGAGCACATGATTTGATAAAGAACAAAATGAAATTACAGCTTATCCTAAATAAGACAGTTTCTGAAAATGGAAGGACTGTTTACTACATAATGTAAGAGAAAAAAATGTTGCATGCAGTGGAATTACACTGAGCCTTTTCACTTCAAATTGTTTGAATCTTCTAATATTCAGTCAAGACCTAAACTGTACAAGAAAAGGCTAAAGGCAGGGTAACAGCAGTAAAAATTTAATGCTAGGAAACAGAAATATCCATTTCCCTGAAGTAATCCAATTTTAAGTACAACACAAATGCGGAAAGTTTGAAAAACCAGAAGCCAAGTATCAGCTACTTGCTTATTTTGGGGGGAACTTTGACAGTCCTTTCACCCAATAGACACAAGGGGAATTATGCTCCAGTCTGGTCAAACATGTGATGTAAAGGGCTGCACAAAAGATACCAACTCCAGACATCTGTTACTAATGAGTGAATAATAAAAAAATCTACCTCTCGTGTACTTCAATGCATTCTGCAGATTAGACACACATCTCAGCATCAGGGAAAAATACAGAAACATGGAATTCCCTGCCCACGTTACAAAGTTTGTCCAAATTATTTCACTGAGCACTAAGATAATTAGCTTTGAATACCCAAACTCAGGCAGCTCATGGTTACCCCATGAACAACCCCAACAGTCCCAGGACAAGCTGCCTGTCATGAAGTGCACTGGAGACCTGAGTATTTGTTCACACAAGGTGGCCCTGTGGAGCACAGAATAAAGAATCTTTCCTTTCTCTAGAAGCTGGAGAGAGACAAGGCAGATGCCAAGCTGGTCTTCCAGCAGCTAATAACCCCACAGTTAATTAAAGAGTGACAGAGACAGGCAGGCGGAGTCATACAGATAGGAAGGCAGACCATCCATATTTGGGTAGTGCTTTGGCAGACACACAGTTTTCACTTGTTCACAAACATAATGGGAAAGGGGATGCTGCCTTTCTCTGCAAAACCAGCATTAGAACAGTAACATAAACAGATCCTAAGTTCACAAGCAGCACTGGCTTACAGTACATCATCCTTACAATGAAGGGAGAACTGAGCTGAGTATCAGCACCCGTTCTAGTCATCACACATTAGTCTGTAGGGCTTCACCATTCATGTCTGTTGGCAAAGAAGCTTTCCAGCTGTGAAAGTTCCAGGGCTCCTGCTGATAAAGCTGGCTAGCTATTATCTTCTCTCAGACTTTTAAACAATTTGTTTTTTATTGAATGAATAAAACCTTGAGCAAAAGAAGGGCTGGCCAGCAAGAAAAGATGGCCTGTGAACTTGCAGAAAGACATGATCTCAGCCAATGCCCTACAGGTGCAGTTGAATACAAATCTATCACTTCAAATTAAAAGCTCCTTTCCTTTGATAAACAGATCCCAATGCTGGTGGTACAGCACCAGTAGGATCTGAGTCATTCTCAGGTCTTGAGAGCCTTTCATCTGTAGACAGGGTGAGATAGCCAAATTGCCACCTTCCAGTGACTTTTCAGCATGCTCTTCTTAGAAAACACAAGGTTGAATTTTTAATCATCTAATCGTCTAATCATGCTTCCAAGAAAATGTCTCCATCAGCTCAACCACTATTGTGGAAGACAATCTGAATAAACAATTTAAAACTAAGATCTCCCTTTCACACAGCTCTGTTTTGTCTGATTGCTTTGTGGGTATACGTTTATTTAGTCAAATTAAACAGTCTGTTTGGAAAAGCTGTTCGCTGCAATGTTGCATCCTCCTTCAGAAAAGACAGATACTTGCAGTTTCCTATTTACAACATGTATAAAGATTTTATAATCCGTGGGAGTGAAGGTAAGGAAATTAAAGAGCATGAAAACAAACCTGATACATCAATATATTTCAGGTGTAACTAGAAATTATAACAGTCTTGTAGCATTTTTCTTGTCTGATGCCCATGGGTGAACAACATAAATAGTTAATCCATTCTCTTCCACATCTATCATCACTGCCTCTGGAGCTGTACATGAGATGGTAACAGTTAATGATATTTTCAGCTGATAATATTTATTGTCCCTGTGAGATATTGTATATGGGCTTATGCCCAAAGTATAATGCTAACCACTGAGAGACCAGGAACAGACTAACCCTTACCTAGAGGCATTAACAGATATTTTTGTTTATGCATGCCCTCGTATGCCAGCCACTATCGACAACTTTTTAATTAACTCTCAGCATTCAGTTTCTGCACAGAAAATCATTTTTACTGCTGTGGAGACAAAACTTGCAAACCTGAAATCTCCCTTTCTCTTCTTGTTAATGAGCACATCAGTATCATGCTCCCTCTCCTTTCTTTATTCATTTAAATTCCACTCTGTATTCTCAAGCAAGTGCTACTTGGTTGCCACCAAGGAGACACAAATGAACTTTTACAAAGGGTTATGCAGCACAAAGGACAAGCAGATGCTTTGTGAGAATAACTAGACAAAGCAAGCTAATCCAAAATAATAAGAGAAAAATTGAAAGTGAACTATGATTGGTGTCAATATATGGAAAATATTAGAAGGAAGAGTGATCTGACCCATCAGCAAGACACTTGTGTGTGCAGGCCTTAGAAGGGCTGGAGGGGCAGCTGAATTTCAGGGTTATCTCAGGACAATGCAGGTAGACTACACTGACCTTTCCATGATTTGGATATCTTTTCCATCCTGACGGGCTGGACTTTGTAGTATTCTTCCCATGTGCACAGGCAATTACGGATTTCTATAAAATCTTTGTGCCAACTACCAGAATCCAATCTTAGAGAGGGAGCTCATACCAAAGTGAACTATATAACCTGCACACAGTGTTACTCCTGACCTTTGTGTTCTCCCTTTCTGCTAACTCTGCCAGACAGATGCAGCTGGAAGGCTGGAGTTTCTGATGAGCCAAAGGAACACTCAAGTCCCCCATAACCCCGGGCAGGCATCCTTCAGTCAGCTACGAAGAGGAGGAGGACTACATTTCCTAATCCCTCAATACCATCCACAGCTACCACTTAATTTAATTAGCTGGCTCCATGTAGTTCAGCAGAATCAAGCATCAACACACGAACTGTTATGTGGCTTCAAGTCTGCAGTAATTACATTTACCTTTTCTCTCTGAATTGCCTTCTTTTTCAAGATTTCAGCTTCTTCAGCTGCCTTTTTTGCTCTTGCATACTCTTCTCTCTTTTGCTGCATGACATAAACATAGGAAGTTATTTTATATATTTATGTATACAAGGAACTCATAAGGTAACTTGATTCCTATAGTGTACATCTTTCAAATATAAAGTGTGTTAGGGGAAAGTTTCTGGATTATTTTTTCCCTTAAAATAAGACACTGAATAATGCAGACTGCGCAGCAGCTACTCCAATACTGGCTTTAACAAGGCTGAGAAATCTAGGACTGATAAATGGGCATCCATGCAAGGACTCACACAGCTGATTGATAAGTTACAAGCATTTATACCTCTTGTAACAGGAACAACATTTCCACATAAGCACGGGACAGGGTGGTACATTGATCAATTAGTCCATGCGTAAGCTACACGCCGGAAGATACAGCACGGCATTTAAGTGGCTTTGCAACTGTCCTGGCTGTTATTTGAGGTATCATCTGTGATACAGATTGCTACATATTTATGGAAAGAGTTCTCATTTTCTTTGGTGCAAAACATTAGTTTCAGATTTTCTGCTGCTTCTTTCAGGTTTCATGACTTTCTCCTGTCAAGCAGCTGTGAGCTCATTTTATAGTCATATGAAACACTAC
Source organism: Cisticola juncidis (assembly GCA_013400215.1). Lineage (NCBI taxonomy): Eukaryota > Metazoa > Chordata > Aves > Passeriformes > Cisticolidae > Cisticola > Cisticola juncidis. Next base: position 286,318 of record VXBR01000897.1, read on the forward strand.
AGGAAAAGCTTTCTTTCAAGTTCTAAAAATAAACAAACACATTTATTCTTACTGACCTTTTTCTGGTATTTAGATTGCATGAGAATCATTTGCTGGCTTTGTCTTACTTGAGCCTCTGATTCGTTTCCACCTTAAAAAACCCCAAAAATATAAATGGCACTTTGTATGAGCATTTTATCTGGAAATGCCAGTTATATACAGCAATATAACAGACTGGATGTATGCATATACAGGAAATTTTTCATAATTACAGTAGCTGTCTGACACTAAAGAGGACAGATAGGAGACCTTTTTTGATCATTTTTTTCATCCATCAAAAGCACTTGTCTATTATTTGCAGAGCATCCACTGTATCATCCACTCTACCAACAAATATGTCCCCACAATATATGATCAGTTTACTGAGAACTATTCCATTTTCAGAAAATCAGTCATGCTTTCAGGTGAGTTTTCATTTTCACATCCAGCTATCTCCACCTTTGCTCAGTTTGTCACACAGATACCGTCAGAAATTCTATTGCTAAAAAGTTTGTCTTTTATCAAGTTTAGGATCTTGGACTCTGCCAGGTCTAATGGGATGCTCTCATTTTAATATTTTCTAAGTAATGGCTTCAGGCTGAATGAAGGATGCCCTTTCTGAAGTGGAAGTAAAAGCCTTTTCCCACACATCTCACATTCATATCCAGGCAGTAGAAGGTGTCCATTTCCAAAGCCATGGACTCTCTTTGGTGAACATCTAAAGCTCTGTTCTAATGTTCAGCCTTCAATAAAAAGAAACAAAACTCCCCAAAACAACAACAACAACAACAACAACAACAACAACAAAACAAAAACAAAAGAAAAAAAAACCCAAAACCAAAAAAAAAACCACACCAAAAAAAAACCCAAAACCCACGACAACCCACAAACAACCAAACTGCCAAACAAACAAAAACCACAAAAAAGCAACCACACAAAGAAAGTAATACTAGGTCGGAAGGGATGGAGGGAGTGAATTTGGTTCTATTACTCTGCTCTGTTTTCCAAAGTATTTTCTTGCCGTAGGGAACAAAATCATTTATTCCCATCAGTTGTTGCAAAAAATAACATTAGCCTTCACTGCATTCTAAGGATGAGGGCTGTATTTTCCCAGCTTATTGTTTTCATGACACATCCCCTCTATGTGACTCCTAATTCTACAGAAGCAGCTGGACCAATCTGTTCTACCTTTGGTGCCTAATATCCAAAAGCAGCATGGGCAGCCAGTGGAGGGAATGTGATTCTGCCCTTCTGTTCTGCTCTGGTGAGACCCCACCTGCAGTGCTGTATCCAGCTCTGGATTCCCCAGTGTAAGAAGGACATGGACCTGCTGGACTGAGTCCATAGGAGGGGCCCAAAGACGATCAGAGAGCTAGAGCACCCTCCTGTGCAGACAGGCTGAGAGAGGCAGGATTGTTCCCCCAGGAGAGGAGAAGGCTCCAGGGAGACCTCCTAGCAGCCTTTCAGTACCTGAAGGGGCTTACAAGAGAGATGGAGAAGGAATTTTTGCAAGAGCATATGGTAGTAGGACAAGGAGGAATGGTTTTAAACTGAAAGAGATTCAGATTGAATATAATAAAGAAATGTTCCACCATGAGGTGCTGAGGCACTGGCACAGATCGCCCAGAGAAGCTGTGGATATCTCTGGAAGTGTTCAAGGCCAGGTTGGATGGGGCTTTGAGCAACCTGGTCTAGTGGAAGGTGACCCTACCCCTGTCAGGGCACTTAAAACTAAATTATATTTAAGTTTCCTTCAGACCCAAACCATTTTTTGAAATGTAAGACAACTACATTAGACCTTTCAGCAGGGATCACTCTAGTCTAAAGGTAGCACTCTCCATTTGCTAATGGAAGATAACTAATCTTTAGGAGCTTTTGTGACATTCAGTGAATGGGAGATCAATTCCCTAAATGTGGCAACATTTCTATGGACACAAATAAATCCCTAAGATAAGTCCTCAAGAGAAAGTGCCCATACAGTATACAGGCAATAAGCTTAGAATAGCAATAAGCATACAGCTGGCATTGTAGAGTGTCTCTTCCTCAGGGCTAGAAAATAAAACTGATGCTAAACATGTTTTGAAGCCTCTTGGATGCCTAATCTTTCTCATTTTTTAGTCTTTTATTGGCAATATTTCTTTTGAGCACTGTAGTTTTGTGCTGGTACTGGTGGACATCATCTCAGAACAAACATTTTCCTGATCCTCATTAGAAATTGCCCATAGCCATCGAGCCAGGTTTTTTAATTCATTCAAGTTGGCTTGGATGTCAATGCTTCACTGAGGTCAGGGGGTGTTGTGATCATATATAATATCAGAAAAGAGACTGTTGCATTTATCAGGCGTGATTTGTTCCTCCACTTATTGCTTACAGAGCAGAGTAGAACTTGCATCCTTCATTGCTCTCATCTCTCCAAGATGCCTGAAAGTTTGCCAGTCAAATAGTACAGAGTTGAAATCTAGAATACTTATTTACCTTTGGAAAGCACAAGTGCTAAAAAAACTTCAATTTTAAGAAACTTCAGCTTTATTTAGGGATTTTATTTAGTGATTTGGATGATTTGGACCAGATGTGTAGTCCCTTAAAATCACTCTGAGAAAATAACACATGATATTTTTTCCCCTTAATGAGTACCTACATTGGTGAAATTAGAGATGCCATTTCAGCTCCAAATTTGTTCCTGTAGGAATATGTTCTAATAATCATTGCACCTCAGTTCTTTTCAGAGGCACTGATCGCAGTGCCTTAGTCTCAGGAGTCGTGGCAGCTAGAGAGTGACTAATGACAACATATTTTCTTTCTTTATTTTTTTTCCTCTTAAGTTGTTTCTCTGCCAAGAAAGATTTTAAATGCAGTGGGGCCAGAAGTTAAGGCTCCTGACACTCAGTCATGCAGCTCTCAGGGCCGCCCTAAGTCACGCAGCCAGCATGCACAGACCAAACATGCCAAATTTCTTTTTCCAGATTTCACTTTCCTCAGCAAAAAGCTTTGTGGTCTTCTTGTGAGAAGTATGTCTTCTAATATGTGTTCACAAGCAACAAGTAGATGTTACAAGTGAACTCACAAAGACTATGTCTGGACACACAACTGCACATGATGGTGGGAATAGAGAGCACTGCCACCACTGCAAACAACTGTGACTCAGCTGCAGGGCAGAACATGTGGGGCCAGGATCACCTTGAGCCAAAAATCAGCTCTGGGTTGGAGTAAATTCAAATTCCTCTGTCTCCCACCTGCTGTCCACTTTTATGCACTGTACACAACTGCAAACTTATCTTGTGTAGCCTGGCAGAGAAAGAACTCAATTTGCAGGTCAAAACCACATCCTGCACTGTGCTCTCCAAATTCTCCTGCAACAGCCAAGGTAGGGAAGGGCAGCTCTTCTTTTCTAAAACTTTTTTAAACGAAGTCTGAAATGTCATGAAATTCGATACTTTATAGTGGCTGCAATTCAAGATATCTCCTACACTTTCCCTCACCAATCTAGAAAACATCTTGGTTATCTTAGCAAACACATCAGTTATGTTCAGGGTGTCTTAAGTTCTTGCAGCTTTTTACGCTGTTCTTCATTTACTTGTCTGTTGTTATCTTTATAAAATTGGTAATACAGGGCTTCACGCACATTTAGCCTGCAAATGCTGAAGCTGCAGGGATCACTTTCACCTCTTCAAGAGCCAACAGCCAGGAAAGCACACACAGTAACACAGAGGAGCTTTCCTATGGGGTAACTGGAGGGTCTCCAACATGTTATCCATCTGCACACTAATGACAAGTGTGTGCCCCCAAGAGACATCAACCACAGACAGTGTAAACAGCAGGAAGGTTAATCCACCTGTTTTCCCCAAATGTTAGTACAGATTTTCTACTCTGATCTTGACAGATTTCTTGAGTGACAATCTGTGCTGTTTTGTTTCAGAAACATCTTCCTTGCCATGATCATCAGGAAGAACAGAGCACATACAGTAGGCTCATGTCAACCCTTATTGACACTTAGTCTCTTTAACAAGTAGCCAGAAAAAGTGAAAAATGTCTCATGTCTTGGAAAATTAAATTTTGCAATTCTCAAGTGCTGATTTACTTGTCTTACCCAGTCTCTGTGGCACCAACGTAATTGGCCCTGGCTTGTGCTCTTTCTTCCATTGCTCCAGGTCATCGAGCTCTTTCTTAGCAACTGAGCAGGTACAAAAAGAAATAAATATACGAAGTTAGAGGAATACTGAAAAGCAGCCATTACTGCTAATTGCATGTAAACCTGAAGACCATCCAGGAACAAACTTGTTCTCAAGAGATGCAGACACCCCCACAAGAGGTTATACAGCCACTGCAATGAACAGCTAATATGGCAAACATTTTCTCTAACTTGAGACTATAATGGTGAGCAACCCTAGGACTTAACCCCAAAAGTAAAGCCAAAACCAGCTAGGAGACTGATAACAGACTTCTTTTTAACCCCTGGGAACCTATAGGTAAGTGTCACAGTATTTATTCCTGCAGGTAAAGAAGAAGTTGTTACGATGAAGACGTTATTGCTACACAGAGGGAAATCCTTGTGGTGTAATGCTCCCCAGCAGGGAAATGAAAAGTAATTTTCCCTCCCAACCACATGCTCCCTAAATAAAAACAGGAGGAATGCATGAATCAGCTTCAAATTAAGACACTTCAAGACAGGCACCCACATGTGAGATGGGCAGCAAGCTCCCAGTGTAGTCAGGGGAAGTCAATACAGCCATGGTGCAGCCATATGCTCTAGGATGGCTGATTTAACTTCTCTCTTTGTCGACTGACAGAGGAAAAAAACACAACAATTCCTTCCAATAGCAAGGCCAACAAAGCCTTGTGGAGTTGTGCTTTACACTAGCATTTCATTTGCTCTAGGGGCTTACTTCTTACTAACCATATATCCTAATGGCTATTGGAGGCTAACACCAGCTCTCCTCTAAGAGGATAAAGCCAGTATTTGGGTAAGCTTCTAAAGAGACCCAAAAGACAGAGAACAGCTTTTTATTTCACCTTTAAAACAAGCATTTAAGTAGAGACTGCATTCAGTGAGGTCCTATTTCTGCCAGTGTCCAAGACAGAAATACTTGACATGCTTCAGACCTTTCACAATGGCACCAAAAAGTGAAAACAGTTCTTTATTAGAGCAGCAGCACCTTTGTGATTAATATCACAGTCAGTTCTAAGATGAATTGCTACTATTCTCCCTTCAAAAAGATCATATTTTGGTTCATGATAAGTCCATTTTCTTTCCTGCAACCAAAGGAAACACAACCCATACCAGCCTGCTAGTAAAGCATTTCAGCCAAATTCACAATTTTTTGAGAAGAAAGGATTTAATTGCACTGTTATCTCAAGGACTCAAGACATGGGAAGGGCTGACTCACACTCCTTCAGCTTTCATGGCTTGCATAATTCAATGCCCAGGTGCGTAGGACTGCCGTGCTCAGTAAGACACTTCTGTATACAGAATTTATTTCACAATTCACTCTTGCTGTAACTTCGCCAATAAATGATTTCAACATATTCCTGATCTTTCTGGTAGAGATTCAGGGTGTCCCTGCTTAGCCACTTTCATCAGCAAGACTCAAAGCCAAGCAAAAGTGACCATGTATCCAAAAATACTTTCATCTAAAATTACTTTTACCAGCTTCAGTAAAAGACTCATCTACAATCCTTAAGTGCATGTTCCAAGAACCAACAGGATCTGCAGTTGCTTTTGTTTCCATATGGGAGTATTTTCAAAAGTATTTCTTATTTATATTTTTGTTTTTCCTCCTCCTAACCCTGAGTCTGTTCAAAGTTTCCCAATACAAATTCAATCCTGTAAAAGCTGGATAGAGCTAGTTCCAGCACAGTCTTGTAGAAGCCATCTTGAACAGCTCCTGCCCTGAAATTACCAAAATCCTTCTGAACACGATTTATTCGGCATGAAGTGAAGCCAGATGATGAGTCAATCTTGAGAAAAGCTACATGTTTATGGAGAATGCTCACAGCACTGGCATTACTGTCATAGCTATACATATAAAAGCATTGTAAAAATGAGAATAAAAATTGCAAGAGCAATAAAATGCTGAAACTCTAAAGTTATTCATGTAGAAATAATGCATTATGATAGTAGACAACTCAACTTACTTTGCTGCAACTGTTTTCTTCTGGTTTCATTTGGAGTTACCAAGACATATGGGCCAACACTAAAATGAAAGAATATACTTTTATTTTTTCCTGTTTACACAAAATCAGGACTAGAAAGCATTCCTTCATAAGCAAAGTCGGTTTTCTGCTGCTGTAGCGAACAACTTCACATAAAAACTAGTATTTACTCTGATTCAGCTCTTTAGGAATTTTTGGTAAGTGTTCTAGAAATACTTGTTATATTTGGATTTGGCAGCAGATACCAAGGATAATATTTTCAGGAACTTTTAGAATAGCATTTGCTGTTCTTATTCAAGTCTTACTCTAGACTGCTGACCTCAAATCTCATACATTTCAAATCAAATCACTTCCTTGAATCAAAATGTTCCATGTGGAAGATCATTGTCTACTGGGAAGAGCCCTAGTGCTGGCAGTCCCACCCCTTCCCTTGGGGGCACCAAGCACCTTGTGGACTTAAGCAGTCTGCCCAAAAGTTGTCCAAGGAGCGTGCAAAGTCACGCTGTGTGTGATGGACCAAGACGACTTACTCTCAGCCTGAGCCTCAGTTTCCTTGTCAGCCTCTCATTTTCAGGCACCAGGAATTCCCTGGGCATATTCATCTTGCTGTCACGCCTAAGGTGCAACTCCCTGAATCAGGGCAAGGGCCCTGTTTTGCCAGACTTAATTCAAAATGCAGTTGCTGTCTCAAGGAGCTATCAATCTAATGTGACAGCAAAGAGGCAAGGCAGGGTTCAGAGTGTATTAAGATACTCAAGGTGATCAAAAGAGTGATGAAAACATGTCAGTTCCACTTGGAGAAGACAAAGGGTTTTATCTCCATGGTGTATTGTGTGAGTAGGAGTTTACACGGCTCCCACTCAGCAGAAGCTGTGCCATGGGGGTGCAAGTTTACCAGAAATGCACTAAGCAGCAGTTGGCCACACACATCAGAGTCTTGGCAGAATTTTATATGCACATGTGGACACAAATATTTCATCTGGCTTCATTGCAGGGAAAGCACAAGGAGAAGAACAGCTAGCAAAGAATAATTAGGGGTGAAAGTCAAGCCTCTTCAAGAAGAGCCACAGGGAATGGCTAGAGGACAAACTAGTAAGCAGAGCAAGAAGTTGGCAGTGGAAAAGTAAAGGAACAATAAAGCCCAAGACTAAGGCTTAAGAGGAGAATGAAAATCATGCAAAGAGATCAAAGTGCCCAAAGCTGCCTGCTGCTGTATCACTGTAATTCAGGGTTTGGTAAGAGAGTATTTATATCCAATTACCTCTTTCTCTTTGAAGACTTATTCTAGGAGGATGTGGATTAATTTATGAGATTAAACTAGTAAAGATAGAGCCGTGAGCTTTAATGGTGCCATTTAATATGATCTTTTCCCTTTCTGCCAGCATACTCTGGTGCCCCCGAGACGGTGAGCCTGTTCTGTACGTCTCCACGAAATCCCAGACCCTCAAAGGCAGGAGTGAGGAGAGCAGCAATGCCCCACTGGCATTCACCACACAACTGCAAACATTACTTAAAAGAAGCTTGACAACACATCTCGCTTATGGCATATCATTCCCCACCAGTAATGCTGTTTCAGATTTTCTCTATTTGATTGAATAGTAGCATTTCCAATTCATCCCAAAGTGCCTTTAACAAGTTGCTGCACAATTTATCTGTTTCAAGACTTTTTTAGTAGCTTTTGTTTTCTTTTCAGATATTAAGATCATATTTCTCTCAAGTTCACACACAAAAATTATTAAGTACCTCTTAAACTCCCCTCCCTTCCCTTTGGTACTGATAAAAGCGGCTGAAATTAAGGGCTGCAATGCTGCATATCTTCCCCTCCCTTTCACTTTTTGGTGCCATTGTGAAAGGTCTGAAAAATCGATCAGTGCATCTAAGGTATCACACTGCTTCACAGCACTAGAGGGCAGAAGAGTTTTTATGCCATGTACTTTGATGACTTCACACAGCATTTGTCCGGTTGATTTGTTTTAAGTTGTAATCAATTTTAAAAAAAAAGACCTCGGTTTGTCTGAACATGTATGAGCAATCATAGCATCAAATCCAGCCCTTTTGCCATGAATCATTTCCTTGATCTGCTTCTGCTTTTTGGCTGGAAGGCTCAGATCCCAGGAGGCCGGGGGGGCCCACTCTTCTGGTACCTGACCATGGCCTCATCACCAGCACCTCAGGAGGACTGCACATGAAATAGAGCAAAGATCAGTCAGCTTACAAAAGAGGTGACAGTACAGTTACCATCTGTTTTCCAGAGAGCAGATTAAGAGTAATTGTGTTTAAAAGCATGCTTGTTTAAAAACCTAACTGGTTTCCATTTTTTTGAAATAAAGGCAAAGAAAGTAAGGATGTCAAGTCTCCAGTGAGGGAGGCAAGGGGAGAACAGGACACCAACTTTTCTTTATCTTTTATCTATTTTATTTTTAGCTATTATTAGAAATTATAAGGAAAAAAAACGTGGGGGAGCATTATTGAGTTTATCTAAACTTACAGTATTCACCTTGGTCTCTGGAAAGATATGTCAGAGTGTGGGCTTGGGTACTGGTATCAGAAACGGCCTCAAGCTGAAGCAGGGCAGGTTTAGATTAGATACCAGGAAGAAAGTCTTTCCTGTGAGGGTGGTGAGGCACTGGCACAAGCTGCCATAGATATTGTGAATTCCTATCTCTGGAGGTGTTTAGACCAGGCTGAATGGGGCTCTGAATAGCCTGGTCTAGTGGAAGGATTCCAGTCCATGGCAGGAGGGTTGGAATGAGATGACCTTTGAGGCCTCTTAAAGAATCATTCCACGATTCTCTAATCGGGGAGAAGGAAGAGTAAGTACATGGTAAACTTCTTGTGGGAGGGGTGAAAGTCAGAGTGCAAAATGGCACCTTGCCTTTTAACCCTACAGGAGAGGAGCCAGATGAGCTGTTGCCTGAGAAACTCCACCTGCCCTACCAGTTCTAAAATCCGCACTTGATATTTTTCTTGAGATTCCCTTTTTGAAGGAAAGAAAGTTAATGCAAAAACCCACTACCATCTTTCACCTTGTGTTTTTATCCAGTTTGCAGGATATTGTATGTCATTTCTTTGTTCAGGAAAAACCTCTGATCCAGTTAAGCCTATAAAACTCACTACAGCCTGTCAATTTAATATTCCAGTCAGTTTCTGAGTTGCCACAGTAGCCCTAAGTCTGGAGCAAATTATCCTACTTACCTGAGGAGCAATTAAGGAAATGTGAAGATTTTAAGCTATCAGTGGTGTGCAGAATTTTGTGCTTTATACCAATATATGAAGTGCTTCAAAATCCACAGACAGAAAAGATGATAAAGGATTTAACTTTACAGTTTCCCTAATAATGATTCTAATTGTTACAAGACTTAAGCCTATTTTTGAGGTTAGGGTTGTTTAATAAATACAAATACAGAAGTCAGTGGAAAGGAAAGAAAGAACAACTTACCCCAGTTATAGCTCCTCAAAAAAGAAAAATCATCTTCTGCCTTTATGGATAATATTAATCTTGATGACTGTTTTTTGTTTTATTTTCTCTCCAGAAAATGGGAATGTATTGACTCATTACACAGACTGAACAGATATTAATGAGAGTAAGAAAGTTATAACCCAATAAGAGCAAGTATCTATATTGAAATAAAGAAAAGGAACCTCTTATGATTTTTCAAGCAGATACCCATAATATACCACAGTTGTAGGATTATAAATACCTATGTAACAATATATCATTGTGGGTTAACTCCAGTCTGTAACTAGGCACCACACGGCTGCTCACTCACTCTGCCCCTCATGGGATGGGAGGGAGAATTAGGAGGTTTAAAGTGAGAAAACTCCTGGGTTGAGATAAAGACAGTTACACAGGTAAAGCAAAAGCTGCACACACAAACAAAGCAGGACATGGAAAGGATTCATCACTGCCCGTGTGCAGACAGGTGTTCAGCCATCCCCAGGAAAGCAGGGCTCCACCACATGTAATGGTGACCTGGGAAGACAAACTCCATCACTTTGTGCACTTTGTGTTCCCCTCCCTCTCTTCCCCCAGCCACGTATATATGCTGAGCACAATGCCATGTGTTATGGGACACACCTCTGCCAGCTGGGGTCAGCTGTCCCACAACTCTCACAGCTCGCTGTGCACCCCCAGCCCACTCGATGATGGGGTGGGAGGCAAGAAAGGCCCTGACTCAGTGCCAGCCCTGCTCAGCTGTAACAAACATGTCTGTGTTATCAACACTTTCAGGCACAAATCCAACCCATGGCCCCATAGCAGCTACTATGAAGAAAATAAGCTCTGCTCCAGTAAAAACCAGCACATACAGAGAGAGATATGAAACATTTCAGTCAGCAGAAACATGCAATACAGTCATAGATAATTTGTAAAGGTAGTTTACACTTTGAGTGATCAGTAACATTAGGAACACCATGTCTGAAAATTTAAATTCTGAATCCTGTAAAAATATGTAAGCCTACTCTTCTAACTAGCTCAAGGGCATCTTTTCAGTGCTTTCAAGGTATTGACCATAGCAACTTTTGTTCTACTTTCTTTCATGTTTGTATAAAATATTTTATTCTAAATTGAAAAAACACTCGAGGACTGCAGTTCACTGGTAATAGTTTTTGCAGAGCTGTGCTCTTTGGTTTTTTTCTCAAGTCCACTCCAGCTATCTACCACAGGAGAGATTTTCAAATGAAGTGTGAAATGGTTTAAAGAGTTGCAAAAGGAATATATTATAAATGATTTCCAGTTTCACTGTGTTTTATAATGTGGGTGCATTCGTACATGAATGTCACAGAGCTGAAAGACAAATATCTTGCTCTGCTGGGCAGAGTGCTCTGCATAACAGACAGAAACTAAGGAGAATGAAATTGGAGAGCAGCACAAATGACTAAAGCTTGGGAAGGAGACATGGGCAGACTCAGTCTGAGGAGGGACCTAGGGAAAGATATGAGTAAGACACTGCATTAGCATGTTAAGGCTGAATTTAAAAGAGAAAAAATACTGAATTTAAAAGAGAAAGGATGCCAAACTGCCAAAGTCAATTCTTGAATTTCTTTCCGGGATACACTAACCTGAACTTTGTGTTCCTTTATCAGGAACTGTTTCAAGAGCTGTCAAGTCCACACCACCACAAAGCATTGTTTTCACCAAGGCTCCCATGCCTGATGCAGCAGCCATATGCTGCTGAGCAGCTCAGAAGCTGCCAAATTAAAGGGCTACACGATGCCAAATCCCAGCAAGCAGACAACTGTCCTGTAGGTATCCCTATTTTGCAATACACACACAGCCAGATGCTAATGATAATTGACAGCCACAGTTCTAGACCTCAGCTGAGCAATATGCTGTGTGTCCCAGCAGTGCCATAAGCAGAGCTCCAGGAGGGTGTACAAACCTTGCATGCAGGCCTGAGGCTCTGGCTTTCCATCTTTAGCAGTGGCACCATCATACCAGTCTGCAGCTCAGATACAAAAGTGATTTACTGAGGCTTAGCATTACACACTGTCTGATTCATCCTCACTGCATGTGTGCTCTTAACAGAGAGGCAGACAATGAACTACATTAGCAGGAAATGTTTATCACCAAAAATCTACCTCCATGGTTTCTGTCCTGTGTTTGCCACAGGCCAGGAATGCACTTAATTACCACAGTTCAAATGATGTCTGGAAGATTATTAAACCAGGGTAACTCACTTCTGTATCTGGTCCCTTTCATTAAGAACAGACAACATTTTTGCCATTGTGAGGCTTTTGGTAAAAGCAAAGAGTTAAATCCTGAAGAAGTGAACTTGCAAGGGGGAAGAGTGAGATGAGAAAGAGCAGCAAAAAGCAAACCAGGAGAAAATAAGAGTCGGAAATCTGCAGGAAAGAAACAGACCTGAGGTTCTGCTGTTACCCACATGCTTTTAGAGAAATTCCTGAAGTTAAAATTTGATCCAAAGACTAAAACTGAAACTTGGAACAGAATTTCCAACAGTTTAGATGAGGCTCAGACTCAGCAGCTGGTTGTGGTCTTAGCACATCAGAAAGAAGAGCAGGTGCTTCAGCCAGTACTCTGTTTTGGACAATCTCAAGCAACTTCTAAAGGAACTTGCCATCCTGAAGGATCAAATCAGGGAGCCAAGGGGTAGCTCTCAGCCCACACTTGGCTCCCAGCACAGCTTTCTGTCTTCTGGAAACACTAATGTGCCATTAGCCTGTGCTTGCAGTCAGATCACACCACAGGGGCAGAGTTCACTGTGGCAGTGCTGTAGATCAGCATCAGACCCAGCAAAGTCTAGACAAGTCAGACATGGCCATGCTCACGCTGTCCCCACATCCTAGAGCAGCTCAGTTCCCTCAGAGCAGCACAGTGTCACGGATGCAGGGAGCATGCCAGAGCCAGCTGGAGCACCTGGTAATCACCAGCTTGGCAGCACCAAGAGCTGAGCGGAGCCATCCCCTGCAGAGGCGCACATGTGTCACATGTCAGGCCTGCCAGCATGCCTGGAGAGCTCTGCAGGTCAGATGCCATACTACAAGAACACTGAGATCTGAGCTAGTGGCATGCTCATCTCTGCTTTCCCCTTCTTTTCTTTCCAACAATGTGCTTCCTCCTCCACTGTCTCTGCACCAGAGAATTTGTCATTTCATTGCCCCTGCCCAAGCATAGATCCTCCCATACACTGCTGATTCAGCACCTCGCTGCAGTTCCTCATCAAGCTATGCACCAAGAGAACGTCAGTGATTGTGCAAAACAAGCTCTACCAAAAAAACCTTCTAAAACAGAGTCTGGAAGGATTTCCTTCCCGCCCTCAAGCATTATATGGAGATGCAACCCCCACAATCCAGACTAATATAGTTATTGTCTTACATAGACCCTGCCACCAATACTGTGGCTGGAGAAAAGGCTGGCTACTGACCACTGTGAGGCCGAGCATCTCTGAAGTGCTCCACCGGGCTGTAAACGTTAGAACATCAGCCTGAGAGACAGAGAGTTGGGAGACTTCTCCTGTGCAGCAAGTGTGCAGCAAGTGGAGAGCTAAACTCTGAACAGATTTTCCATCATTCAAATTACCTGTCTTGCACTCCCACCGGTGGTTGGGCAGTGGGCAAAACAAGCATTCTGCTAAAAACCCACCTACAGTTTTGTAGACTATTTTTTTAAAGAAACTTCAGTTCATGAAAGAAAAAAAATCAGAACTGCTAAGTATAGTCTGCCAGCAATAGGACGAGGGGTCTTATAACACCAAAGTTTTTTTTTGTTTTGTTTTTTTTTTTTAATTTGAGATTAAGACTGGAAAAGGAAGGAAAGAAAGCTCTGATAGATTTGGCCCAGCAGTCAAAGAATACAATTTCTCTTGAGTCAAGCATTCTAGCAAGTTCGCTCTCCTTTCAAAAAAATGATGAAGGACTGTTACCAGCTGTGCGGCAATATATCTTCAAGCTTTATTATTTTGAATTTCAGCTTTTAATGGATTTTACCAGAACCAATATTATTCTTGGCAGCTTTAAAGGCGCTAAAGGCAGACTGCTGAATGGGGGCAGCAGTTTCTTTTTCAGGCACTAGCTATAGTTCACCCTCTAATTTTCCCCCTTTCCTCCACCTTTCTTTTGTACAGACTTTTGTTTCTGAACAGGTATGAATGGGGGCAATTTGGGAATTGGTTTTCTTCAAGTTAATTTCATGGCACTTAGCAGACAAAGTGAAGGCACTTAAATGCAAGCTTATTATTATAAGAGTTTCAATCTCTTGTCATCCTGGTGACTTTTGTTCTCCATGGCCTGAAACCAATTCTACATATAACTATGGGGATGTGCAAAGTGTGACTTCAATTTTGCATTTGAACAAGTATTTTTCTTAATTAGGACCATTTTATTGTCACTTCTCACCCATGACATATCATGTAAGGGCTTTTCCAAAGCAAAACTATCCTCTAATACCAGCTGCTCACTTTGTATTTTTTATAGTCCAGCTTGAATATTGAGTGCTGAACAGGACTGCAACATGCTACATCCCACATGTATTTCATGTGTCCAGTCTAAACAATAGGTCCCCTGATCTGATCCTAAGATACTCCTGAGATGTTTTCCCACTCCCAGTTTCTCTCACAGCCTGAGACAGAGAGTTTGCATGGAAACAATTCACACAGAGCCTTCAAAAGAGATTCCAACTCCTGATTTACTGGCAGAAAAATCATATCCCCGTCTGTTTCCAAAAAATAGCAAGCAGAAGCTGGAATGGAGACACTGCTTGGCACAGAGGTATCCTACTTGGGCCCCTCATGCTTCCTCTGCTATGCATATTCCAGATAGTAATGCTAGTCTGTGCTTTTTTTCTCCTACCCTGTTTCTTCAGCTCTCCAACTGCTCTTGTTATACCAGAGCCTGAAAACCTGGACCATTCTGAGGGTGTCCCAGTATTTTAGTTTTAAAGGTCATATTAAAATGGGTTGGTAGCTAAAAAGCTGAGTCAGCTTTATTACTGATAAAATGATATTTTAATCTGAATTCTTTCTTGAAATGTAACTTGAGAAAATGAACAAAGTAATAATGAATGATTTTTTTTTTTTAAGAATAAAGATCTCCACTGTTCTGTTTCAGTATTTCAGATGCTATCTTCTCCTTTAATCTCTGTTAGTTAAGGAAATTGTGGTTTAAGTGGCATCTTCCCCTTCAAACTGCCTGGTAGCATCACCCTTCTCAAGGGAAGGATGCAAACCCCACTCTTTCACTTCATTTTTTGAGTGTTAGTTTGCCACTCATATTACCTGGTTTCTGTTTCAACCTGCCTTTCCAACATCCCTCTTCTCATTAACTGAATATTAATGCAGACTTTAATTTGTACATCCAAGATTCAGGAGCTAATTATTTTTTAGAACTTTATGAAGACACAGAGAGAACTTTTTCACATGCAAAAAATACTACTCAGTCTTTGCAGTGGATGAACACCAGCTTTATGTCTGCAAGAATCATGTAAGATGAAAGGGGGAACAGGGATTTGTGTGATTATACGTGCCTCGGCCTTAAATTCTGCAGGGAGCTCTGGCAAACCAACTGATTAATTATTCACCTAACCTCTACCAGGGGGTTTGTATGCCAGACAAAAACTGGGTAAAGGCAGTCATGCCAATGGAAAACTCCCAGTAGCCCTGCTGCCCCCTCCTCCCCCGAAAAAAAACAAGAAAGCAACAAAATGCACACGTGACAGCTACATAAACAAACTGGGGCTCTCCTTGCTCTACTGTGGATATCCGGCACTGTGAGAGCAGGCAAGACAGAATTTTTCATATTTGGAAGTGGTAGAAAATAGACTGTAACTAAGGAACTGTTGTTTGCTCTCCTGAAGGTCGGTCATAAAAGAGCTGATGGGTTTTAAAGGGACTCAGCTCTTAATAGTCCCTGTATCATTACTACCCAATAGGCAAGCATTCATGGGTTTCAGTGGAAAGCTGCTGATCTCTGCTCGCCATCAGCTGCCTGCCACCTCCTTCACTGGTGGCTCCACCTTCTTTATCCAAAAAGAAGGGAAAGGAACTTGAAACACTTTGCAGTTTTGGCAGCTGCGCTTTGAAAATTGGAGGAAAAAGAAGCCAGATATGCAAAATCAGCACATAACAATAACAACAATCTTAGCATTACATGCAGTGTTACTGAGAACTAAGAAAAAGCACATTTGGGGAAGAAGACTAAACACTTAGCTACGGTCATCTAAACATATTTATATTAAACACATGTGCATAAAATACACACACAGAGCTTTCAGTTTCTGTTCTGTATTATATCTGCAAGACACAGCTTATGCAAGCTATCCCACTGGAATGCCGGAGATGGGCTAAGCACAGATCCCAATAAAGCACAAAATAAAATTGGGAGCTGAAGCTTTGGTTTTAGTTTTGTCAGCATGAAGTCTCTGGAAGCTGTTCTGTGTCCTTGACTGCATTCAGAGCAGTGCTGGAATGCAGCCTATATCTATCTCTTAAGCCAAAGTAAGTATTTTTAGACTTTCCAGGATGAAATATTAGGAAACACAGAAAATGGAGAGCTAGATCCAGATTTGAAACTTCACTTTGAAAAAGGATGCCTAGGAACATAAGCCAGTATCCAAGGTACAGAACTGGCCATTGCTATGGCACAGTGTGTAAGCCATGCTATCAAGAAACCTGCCAGAACAATTCAGGTCTCACATAGGAAGCTTCAAGAAGATGACCACATGCTGCTTGTGCGCTCAGCCACATCCAGGCTCTCTATGAAGTATTTGCACTCTTAAAGGTGAACCTTACACCTTGACTAAGCTGGAGAACAGGCATCCAATACAGGCAAACCATCTTAGCCAGGCTCCTCGTTACTTACTACTGTTTTTGCTGTTGTCGGTAGGCTGGTGCTTGGCCTCCTTGTTTCTCTTCAGGTGCTTTCAGATTCTGGTTGTTTTCACCCTTCTCCGTTTCATTGTTGCCATGCCAGGGGTTACCCTGAGAGGAAGACGGAGCATTGGAGGCAGTAGCTGCCCTGTACCTGCTGCCTTCCCTCCATCCTCCAGCCCCAGACATGCTTTTGCAAGTACTTTGCCTTGACAGAAACAGAATCGCTACTACAGCTAAGGAAACAATCAAAACTTTGGAGTTACACAAATCAGTTTCAATTCCTGGTAAGCTCCTCCCCTTCCTGAACTTTGCACTGGCAGGCATGCCAATACACACTCTGGTTTCGGAGGCATCCTGCAGCTGAAGCTCAAGTTTCATCATCTCAACCAAAGCACCCAGGCAGACAGGAGTCACAGGGTGACAGCAGAGCTGATCTGCACTAATAAACCGGGTGACATCAGCTTGTACAGAAGCATGGGGAGGCCTGACGTTTTTCTGATATATTTCTGAAGTTTTTTTGGCCCAGCACTTCCCTGTGACAGAGGGAATAACTCTTGGGGGTGTTACGACTCACCCCCGAAGGTGAATAACCCAGGCTGTTGTCAATAGATCTCTTGGGGCAGATTAGAGTGAAAACACACTGAGTGATCAGTGTTTGCAAAGATGTATACCTATACATGAACAATTTGGTTGCAATGGAAAGCAGCTGTATAGCCATTTTGGTTTTTATCTATAGTAATGTGGCAATATGAAAGCATAAAGATATCACTTAAAATGAGCAAGAGGGAAAAAAGGAAGAAAGAGAAAGAAATGGTGAGAGTAGGAAGATACATAACTACCACCCCTGGATTTACAAGGAAACTTGAGTGATGATATTGGTCAAAGGGGTGATTGAAGGTCTTGATCCATCCGTAGGGGGTGTGTGTTAGAGAGGGCAACTTGGCATGGTGAAAAGCACCATCCTGTCTCTACAAGACTGGCTCTTATCTCCTCAAACCCCAGCTTGTAGACTCTGGGGTGTAAGTTCACCCCCTCTGTCTTATGCAGACCAGAGATTTACCATTACACACCCAAAAAATCATCTCTTTCGGGGGGGTTGCAAACCTGGTTCCAGTGAAACATCCTGGTGCCTTCACAAATGGGCAATTGTTTTGAGTCATAGTCCAGTCTCTCACAAGGGGTTTTTCTAGTTTCTATTTTGCATGAGTGTACAAAGAATGATAAAAGAGAAATTAAAAAATAACCTTTAGCTAAATCTTAAGGCAATGGTCCTGGAAAGTTCCAATTTGGCCTTTCAATTCTGCTCAGATAACTCTGACTTTCCTAATTCTACTTGAACAGAGGGTAAATACATAATCCACTTATTGAAAATGGAGATCCTATGAGTGATCATATTTAGCACTACACAGTGGTAGTGTACCTATGGCATCTGCAGAGCTGGGAATAACCAGCAACCTTCTTAATATCATTAGTAAATAAAAGATGATTGGCAACTTCTAACTCAAGCAAAAAAGAACTAGCAATTCTACTCCAGGTTAATGCATCAGAACTAAGGAGATCCAGCTCTACACATGCAGATCTCATCACTCTTTGTCTTCAGCTGATCAAGCTACACTAAAACCTCACTGCTGGCTGGGTTTCCTGACTGCCCGGACCACCTAGGTCTTACAGCACACATGCAGGGGAAGGAGTAAAATGAAATGCCATATGGAAAGCCCCAGGCTGCCTGGTGGTTGTAATGCTCCTTGGGACCCTGCCTCCAGCAGCTCACCTCCCAGAGCTTCCATATCCACATGGATGCATCTCCTAGGGCTGTCCCAAGAAGACAGCATCAATGGTCTCTCCCTCCCCCTGCCCCTCCAAAATGCTGTGCAGCAGAAGTGATCCTCATTTGTACACAAATCATTCTCAGACTCTGGAGTGCAAGGGCAGTGTGCTGTAAAGGATGAACTGGTGCATAGTCCCTTGCATCACTTCTCTTCACAAATATATATATATATGTATTTAATGTACAAATTGCTGGCAAATGAAAGCAAGCATGAAGCTTACTTCCTTCCACAGAAATGCAGGCTCAATAAAGGAGATGCAGAAGCACCAGAAGTAGCACAGAAATTATAGCAAAGTCATGTCTGAGGACTGAAAAGATTTGTGGGATAGCAGCTGTGCCTACAGACACCCTATCTGGTAAAAATCCAGCTTTGACATCTGGAGTGTTCTTATCCACACAGATTGATGTCTTAATAACCCATATTTAATTACGAAAATTGATTATAATTAATGTGGCCACTGCTGCTCTGTCTTCAGTCCTATAATGTTATATAAAATCCAGATCTAGTGTCATTTTCCTGTTGAAATTTAGAAACTTTTGGCTGAAAACAGTAACTATAGAATCTAAATATTTGTATCTATATTGCTCAAAAGAGAGGGATGTGAAATGAACCCAAGCACTAGAAGCTTGATCCCTTCTGTTGCTTCCATGCTCATTTATTTCATAGCTCCGTTGTGGACAATCCAAACTCTATCCAGTACATCTTCCAGGCCTGGCTCTAAGGATAGTTCATGCGAGACATGACCCCCAGAAAGTCAGTATTAAGAAGTGCACCAGATTTACTTTCTCCACCCTCAACATCTCTTCATCACTATCCCAGCAATCTCAAACTCACTCCACAGCCTGTGTGTGATACCCCAGTGTATCATTCATCAGCCCTTTAGTTTCACACTACTTAAACACAACATTTCACAGGCTGCAACCCAGCTCTTGCATTGTTTCAGATGCACTGAGCTGAAATATCCCCAAGTAATAATAAAGTTCTAGCATCATGGCAGTACTACCTGAGGCTCTCAGGACTCTTGGAGTTTGGTAAGGACATGCATATTGCCTCCACTAGGATCAACACAGCCACTTACCTCCTTCTAGCCTAGTGGAGGCTAGTCTTGGGCAGCATATATATGAGTCTGTTCTAGCTGTATTTAGGAAAAAGGATCAGCCTCCAGCCCAGTGTATAGATGTTAAACAGACCTTAAAACGTCAGAATGCCAATGTATTCAGTCTCCTGAAACATGCAAACACCACCAAACTTCAACCCTTCCCAAATCCCCCATAAGGACTTTAATTCTGTACTTAGATTTTTCCAGACCCACCAAGTACTGGCTGCCAATTCTATCTGAGGGGCTGTATTTATAGTTGTTGCTCATCCCTAAGAGCATCTGAGGCTGCGATGCAATGGCCCTTGCAATCAAGTGAGCACTCACATAGCTGGTGGCTCCCTCCCTCCCCCTCAGTAGGACAGGGGAGAAAACAGAAAAAGGAGTGAGAAAATTAATTTGTCAAAATAAACCTTTTTTTTTGTCTGTAAAGCTCTGTTGCCTCCAGTTATTAACAACCTTTTTTTTTCTTTTATTTTGTGGGAGACAGAAAGATAGAAAATGATCTTTCTTTTGCTCTGAGAAAATTCCTCAGTGGACATGTGAAATATTAAGAATCGTCATATTCCCTCCCTCACCTGTGTTTCTCATGAAATTGCAATAATAAACCAAAATAACTTCTGTGGAGGAACATTTTGTACTGAAGCTTTATTTCCAACTCTGCAGCACCATGAACTATACCAAAAACAAGAGGTATCAGAGACCTTTTCTCACTATAAAGGATCTGGGTCAGCCATGTCATCATTTCTTTCGAAATGTTAGATAGGGTAAAACTCTCTTCTATGAAAGAAATAGTATTAAAACCCCCGTAAAATTAAACCAATGTAATGTTCCCTTTCTTTCCTTCCCTGAAGACAACCGTTCTTCATTACTTCTCTGCTGGTTTATGGCATTTAAAGGTTTTGCATTTTTAAGGGGTTTTTTTTGCACAACCACAGACATGTTTCATTAAAAGTTAAGATTTTTTTATTTAATAAAGGATACTAGAAGCCTAAAGCCTGAAGAAAAGCATCAAAATGAAGGAGACCTTTGAAAGGACAGCCAGTACAGGTAAGCTTTTGTACAACCCACTCTTCATTTTTCTCAGAAGCCAGGAAATGGTATCAGAAGGCCTTGATTGCTAGTGAAATGCTTTTTCCCTTGTCATCAGCACTTAAACATTTAGTCCAACAGCTGAATATGATGCTCAAGGGTTCACATACAAAGCTTTTTTCCTCCGGATATTTTGGCTAAGTAGGTAAGACACACAGCTGAATATACTAGAGAGCATATTGAGTAATTGATAATTGGGAACATATTCCTATATTTTAGAGCAATGGCAAATGATGGCAAATATCCCTAGAGGAATATCTATAATTAGCAATGCTTATAGAGTTGTTATACCATGATGGCAAAATAAGAGTTGAATTTTTAGAGGTGCAGTTTACTTTACCAATGTCTTTCTGGCTGAGTACTCTGCCTTGCTGTGCAATTATGTTGATCACTTTCTGCAGGGTTGATAGCACTAATTGTTACAGCTGAGGGTGCTGGAGAAGAGAAATTTCTCTGCTCCCTGGAGAGGAGCCCCAGGAGGAGGGTAAAATGTCAACATTTGGTTAAGATTTATTCTTGTTTAGATTGAGGACTGGAATTTGTCAGGTTCAGCAGAAAGAACGCCATTAGCTTTGACAAGTGCGTGTCTGTGGAAGTGTTGGGTAATCTATTTAGGAGATGTAAAATGCTGCACACACTTCCCATTTCATTGCAAAAAGCTGAAATTGACGGTATCTGTCAAAAGCTATCATCTTCCACCCTCTAAGAGAAAATTGACCCATGCTTCTCTACAGTATCCCTCAGAGTTACAGCAGGTCCACCTCTCCTTTAGCTAATACTGCTTCAGCAAGTGCAAGTGGGGATTGAAAATATAATTAACCTGATGTGCAGGACTTGCTGTATCGAAGTCCAGTGCTTGACTTGACAGCTTATTGCTGCATTTTAGGAGCACCTTTTTAGCCTGGAGAGTGCTATGCATATCTACATTGCTATATAAATAACACTAAATAATAAAGCAGGGCTGCTTTAAAGGTCTGACATTATAAAAACAATCAGGACTACAAATGAATGTTTTATATCATTAAAAATGCCTGAAAAAAATCTATCAGAAAAGGCAAAATTAACTGGTAAACTACACAAATGGTATCAGAAACAAAGATCTCTAAGAGGTATTGCTCCAGCTGTGTGTCTAGAAGGAAAAAGTCCTTGAGAAGTCAGGCAGTATTAAAATAGTATTTGCAATATTCCTGAATAGATCTTTTTCTTAACAGCTTTTAAAGCACAGATTTACTTATTCACAAAAAATAGGTGAGCTTTTTGGCATATATACCATCTTCTTCAAGGACTAATTATACTCTCTGAATTCCTAAAGGCCATGATTAGTTCCAGCCTAGGATTTTATATAATATTATATAAAACCTTGTGGTACCTAGTCAACCAAAGGTGTCATACCGACAATTATAGTGTCTAGTAAGAACATTACATTCTTTATTGTGTTATGTTTCCAAATACATTACCTAAAGAAATTAGTGGAAGTCCACAGCTCATGCCTCTTTTTACTTTTATAGTAAATTAAATATACAACTGCTTGTAGGAGAATTAACTCTTCCAACTTCTATTAGCGGCTGGGAAGATTTGTTCTTCATTCATTTCTATGCACATGATAATTCAGCAAGGCTCAAGTACTGACTTTTCCAGTTTTATATGATATGCCTCATGATTTCCTTGATAACTTTCAATTACACTCTCTTCTCTGCCTGACCTCAGAAACTTTAATCTTAGAGTGAAACTTTGGTCCCTGCCATTCTAATTCCAGGTCCTTGACATTCTAATTTTGCTGACTGGGTGCTACATTTACAGGTTCTTGGGAAATTCTCAGTGGTATAAATCCCAAACACACACACATGCTCCTTGTTATCAATTTCACAAGATTTAACCTGGTATCCATTTCTAGATTCTCCTTCATTCCCGACAGACTCTGCCTAGATCCTGACTGCAACACGGAATACTGTAGCAGACTGTTTAGGAAAATAATTTATAGGAAAAGTATGCAGACAATTAACTTCAATGGTGTAACAAATCTGGACAACATTGCTACACATTAATAGTGATAATATGCTGTAACACACCAGTGTTTAGGATTGAATTAAATAGTAATGGACAGATTGTCTCTACCAGCACCATCTTGTGCATAACGTAGCACACAGCTGTGCCAGGCTGAAAGGAGCTTGGGGAGAGAACCATAACCAAAGCCCCAGCTGCTTTCATTCCTCCCCTCCTTGCTTCCAAGGAAAACAAATGACACTGTTTCATTCCTGGCAGAAGATACATTTTCCTCCTGTTGATTATCTGGTTTGCTCAGAGTAATCGATATGCTCCTGTGGCTCTCTGTCCAGAAAGCAGCAGCACTAGCATGGCTGGTGATATGAAAAAGATGTTTTGAGCACTGTTCTCCACCTCAGAGTGTGTCTGGATGTATTTGTATGGACCATATTATGACCCAGTGGCTTTAAGAGTCCAATTGTGCTACCCCCTTAGAATGACATAAAATATTTCCTGAGCTCATAGATTATAATTTCCTTCCAAAGGTGATCAAGCACCTGACAAGGGCAGATGCTTTCTGGATTTGAAACTTATAAAGGAGGAAAAACTTGGCTGCTTTGACCAGGAGATAGTAGTGTTTGGACAAAATAGCAGAATCACAGCTTTGGATTAATGAGAACAGAATCTGACCTGTTAAGGGGTCTCAGAGATCAGCTTGGAAAACTAAGGAAGACACCCTAAATTCCAAAACTTTCAATTTATTTTTTTTAACCTGGGTTTGCTAATCAAGAAAGCAGTAAGGGACATACAATTCTGCATCAGTTCTATGCAAATAAATGAATTAAAAAGAAAAAAGATTAGTTGGGAACATTTTTATTGATTCTAAGATACGTTTTAAATTTCTAGAAATTCAATTCCGGTGAAGGTTTAAAAAATTAATCATACATGATTGCATTTTATGTGTCCAATGAAGAAGTAAAAATTAATGCATTTCTTGATGAATGAACCATCGTACAACTTCCAATGACTTCTGTTCAGTAGAAAGTTAAATTTATACGTCTTTCTAAGGTTAATGAAATGCTGTATGTGGTCAGCTCACCTCTGTGGTACTTTAAAAAGATACTTAAGAGATGCTCAGAAGAGCAATCGTCATTTGAAATAGGAGCTAAGAAAAGTAGTCCTTTTTGTCCAGTCACCCCGCTTAGCAACCCGTAGATGGTCCAATTCCATCGTCAGCACTACCAGGCAGGAGGGAAGGAAAAGCAGCAAAAGGGAAGAGCTGCTTCACTGCTCTACAGCCACGGGGCTTTGCTCAGACTGTGAGATTGTGGTACGGGACGGAAGGCGATGGGCAACTTGTGCGCAGGGGTCATCGGATGAGGAGCACTTCCAGAAGGGTGAACTACCATCCAAAGTGGCAGCATCTGCAGGGAATCAGAGTAAAAACAGTGAAACATGTACAGGCATCAACTGAGGTGCAAGCATGTCAATTTAAAAACGCATTTATAGTGTTGTTGGTTTTTCTCCCAGATTAATTACACTTTATCCTTTCTGTGACATATGTCCCCCCAACCTTTCTAAAGTCCTATATCCTGAAGAATCCTATATCCTGAAGATGGGCACGAATAATTTCCATGTGGCCTGAATGTTCTTTCCCCTCCAGATCCTATTTGTTACTGCATCGATTATCCCTGCTGTCTGCACTGATCATTATCCCTTATCGCTCCGTTTCCCGCTTCTCCCGGGTTGCGGCGCGCCTGCCTTGGCCGGGCAGGAGGAGGCCCTTCGCGCTCCGTCCTGCTGCGCTGTTTGTCCCTCCGGCCGAGCCGTAGTGTTCGCTCCTCCTCGCGCAATCATGGAGGGCGCTGCGGCCTCCGCCGAGGGCCTGCGCTACGCCGAGTACGCCCGGGCCCCTACGGGCGCCGGCAAGGGCCAAGGCGAGCTGGACCGGGGGCTGGTGAGCGCTTGGCGGGACCCCCACCCCTGGGGCCGTGAGGCCGCTACTGCACCGTTCCTACCCCGGGCCTTCCCACGTGTGTGAGCGGGGCGGGCACCGGGCTGCGGGGACGGGCGTTCTCCGCTCCCCTCCGGGCTGGGCAGGCGGGTTGGGGCAGAGGGTCTTTGGCCCGGTGCCGCGGGCGCAGCTGCAGCGCGGGCAGCGGGCGTGGCGTCCCACCCGTGAGGGGAAGGGCGCGCCCAAGATCGTAAATTCTCGTGATCTCGGGGAGCGACAGAAGGGAGGGGGTGGGCAGGTAGCTTTATCAGTGCGTTACATGGTCCGCGTGGAAATGTTGGCTCCGAGCTACTGTGGAAGCACACGGTAGCGGCTTTCGGATAAAGGGGTGGGGTGAGAGGGAAGAGAGAGAAGAAGATGCGAATTAAAGGAGAATAGAAAAGAAAAGAAAAAGGAGAAGTGAGAGAATAAACGGGATCTCCTTTCCTGGTTCCAGCCTCAGGCCAGCTGATGAAATGTCCTGGGCGTGCCTGGGGATATTTTTTAATGGATAGGTTTTCCCTGACAAGAAGACAGGTTTCTTGCTTTCTACACAAATCTGGAAACAGGCTAGAGAGCTTAGGGGGTCTTTGGTGCTCTTGACCCCACCCCCCCCATGGTGCGTGCCCACTTCTTGGCCTCATCCTTGCTGTGTACTGGGCTGTATTTACCTCCGGAACTGGAAGAAGGAAAAGCGCTGCCCCCTCCTCCGGCCACATCTTGTTCTGTACCACGGCTTGTTGATACCAACGATCCTTGGTTATTACCAGCAATTCCTGTCTGTCACTACCAAGAGTCCTTGGCTGGCTCCACAGCCAGTGGGTGTTTGAACATACACATTAGCCCCGTGTATTCTGGGGTTCCGCAGCAGGGTGCATGGGAACACTCAGCCCCCAGGATTCACAAACAAGGCTGAAAATCTTGTTCCTTGCAATAAATAGGTGATTGCTGACACGTTTTCACCTTCTGTGCAAATGTTATTACTACAGGCAGGATTGAGTGTTGAAGGTTTTGTAGAGCTCTGTTTCAGAAAAGGGGTTCTCATCTGGTACTTTGTAATGTGGGAAAGGCTGGGTGGAGGCAGAGTGTCTCCAGTTTCCAATGCTGTGTCGTGCTGTAGAGGAAAGGGTGCTGGGACTTTATCCCATTTCTTCATTCCTGTCACTTCAGCTAGTTCAGGGAACAGTGAATTCCCACTGGAAAAGAGAATCAGGGGAAATGCATAGCTTAAAGCCCAGATGGTGAGGTTTTCACATTTTTTAAATGGCTTAAAAGTCTTACTTGTCTAACCTAATTGTGTGTGTGAAGTTGTCGTTACAATATTTCTACTCCTTTTCAAACAGTTTTAAAAATCACAGTTCTCTAAGTTATTTATTCATTGTTACTACAGTCTAGGACATTTTTTTCCCCCAGAGAAGAGTCTTGCTGTGTATTTAACAGCAAGTGTGTAATCTTAAGAAGCAGGCTCTGAAACTCAGTATTGCCATGGCCATTCTCTCTGCAGAATGCTAGCAGGGAATTCCTAGAATTTTGTTGGGTCTTTGGGCCTTCTTACCCCTCTGGGATGAAAGTTGCAATTGGAGTTAGCATGGCTTACGTTTTTGTTGTGAGTATTGTCTCATTCTTACTGGGGTGTGGAGACTGAGGTGGATCTTTAGAGGACTAAAATCTGGATGTCTGCAGTTTTATATTGAAATTTGTTCTTTAGTCCAGGATATTAGCTGAAAGTCACTTGATCATGATCATGTTTACTCTTCTGATTGTTTTACAAAAGCATTTGGAGCAATGGAAGAATGAGGAGTCTGTTCTCAAAGATCACCCACAAGAGTCTTTGTTAGTGAATATATACTTAAGAAGATTGATTTGAATACCTTGTGGTAATGGTTCTAGTACTGAATCTTGCTCTGGTTCAATTTCCAATGAAGAACTGCCCGGAAATGTAGTTGTACCTTTATATAAAAACCAAAAAAGTTGCTGTGAATTAAAGGACAAAAAATGACGTGAGAATTGTGTCAGAATGGAGAACAGCATCTGGCTGAAATTAGTTTTAATTCACTGTTGGAAAACAAATTAAATTTCATAGAAAGGTTAAGAGTAGAGGGAAAACACTAGATTATGAAATCAAATCGGTTGCGTAGTGTTTATAATATAATCCCACTAAAAATTGTTCTGCTTCCATGTAGTGTTAGTAAGGTGGTTTGCTCTAGAATAGTATTCCAATAAACTGTAGCTACTCTTCTGAGGAATAGAAGCCTTATTCTGTCTTCCATACCAAACAATCATTTATATTTCAAGTCAAGAATTTTTATTTAAGGGAGTATCTATTTTCAGAAATATTTTTGTGCACTTAGTAAAAATACTTGTATATCCTACTTCTTAACAGTGTACAGAACTAAAAAAAACCCACAACAAACAAACAAAACAAAACATTAACATTTTAGTTAATTTATACTTGTGTATTTATTTCAATATAGGTACGTACTTCCTGTTTTGCTGGTCCACGATTAAGCATGGATTGATTGCAAAATGCCATTCATCTCATGAAAACACATTATTATTTTCCCTGTGCTTTTTGTTCTGTTCTACTCACTGTAGGTTTCTAAAGCAAAAGACTGTAGGGTTCCTGCTGTGTGTGTGAACCTTAGTAGTGAGGAGAGCAAAATATTTTTCATTTGACTGAGAAGGGTGTTCCACTGGTTGTGGTAGGAGAAGTAGTATAAAATCCAAATCCTATGCAGGCAAACAGGTTTTAACATTTGGAAAGCATTAGCATTTGCTGCCTGTTGTGAGATGAAGAGTGTCATGCTGAAGTTTTAAAATGATGCTTTTGAAATTCTCCTGTTGTTTAAAATTTAACTTTTTTTCTACTTCATAGAAAGAGAAGCTCTAATGCTAAGAACCGTATATGTAATTTTATTTTTTTAATATGCTTAAATTAGAAGGGCACCATGGCTTAGGGATTTGCAGAAATCTTCCCCTGTTTCTTCTGCTAAAAAATTAAGGACTGGAGAATTAAATATTAACAGAATAGGCAGAAAATCTCAGTTTTCTAACATACTGTGTGTTCATTAATATGCTTTATGCTCTTTTGTTTGTCAAATATTGAAGTAAATTAGGTCTTGCAGTTGCTTTTCTAATGCTTGTGTTTTCTTATACTTGTTTCTGAAAAGGATTAAGAAAATTCAGGTTTTACAGATTTAGCATAACTTTTAAATTTGTTTCCTTTAACAGGGTTTGTTACTGAAGACTGAATTACGTAGTAAAATTAAAGTACTGAGATCAGCAGAATAGCATGGGGTTGATGACTAACCTTTGGGAGCTGATTCATTGAATAAAGAAAGGGACAGATGTTAGTTTTTAATACTTTATTTCTTTATTTTTCCCTCTTGGATCTTAACATAATGATTTCGTTTAAAATCCACATCTTGGAAGTTTCTTAACAGCATTTTTGGAGGGGGGAAAGGTCAATTCTGTCATAATTGAAAGTCAGTGCATATGTATTTATTTATTTATCCCTTATGAAATGCAATTTCAAGCAATAGGAGACAAAAATGATCGTGGTGGTAGTTGTATTAGCATGCTGTAAATGAACTGCTGCTTTCCACAGAGAGAGCAAGTTGCTTTCATTTAATATTGACGTGAAAGGAGTGCATTTAATTTAAGCTTTGGACTTTGCATTTCAAAGCACCAGGCTAACCTTGACTGATTCTTCTAAATATTCAACTGCATTGAGTGAGTCAAGGACTTGAGGAACTTACCAGTTAGTACTTGAAGGTGCCACTACTTTTATGAGAGTTTGTGTCAAGAAAAAGCCAAATCTGCAATCTCATACATCCAAATTCTGTTTTTATCATGTGTATAGTTAGGATACATTCACACCATAACAAACCTTCAGGATGCTTTGATTTGTCAAGTTATCACTTCTTTGCTAATATGTGGCAAGTGACTCTTCTCTGATATATTAAACATATTTGCTCATAATGCAAATAAGGTGAGTTACCCTAAACCAGTATTTCTCAGATTTTCTGGTGCTTGTACTTTACTGAAATCTGTGGACAGTCTTTTGTTCCTCTCTGGGTTGAGCTTTGTAGCACTTTTACCAAGTTCTCTGTCTTGTCTTCATTTTCCCCTTGATCCTGCATCCTGCTCCTGTTCAAGGCTGCTGCCATCGTTTGTTTTTACCTGCTGTGTTCCCGGCAGCCTTTGCCTTCCACTAACTGCTGTGCTTTCCACTGAGATTGGACTCATGCATTCCAGCGGACACAGCGACTCTGTCAGAGGCCCTCAGGGGTCTCTGCACTGTGCTCCCAGATTACTGTGCAAAAACACTTCAGCTACTTCTGCACTGAACTGACAGAATCCTGGCATTATTTATTAGTCTGGTCTCTGTGCTTGTCTTGCCTGTGGTGAGGTGTCTGCTGCTAATGCCTTGTTGGAACCTGCATGTCTTGTAAACTGCTGACTTAAACCACCTTTTTGGTGGTAAAGCAAGTATAACTTAATTTGGACAATACAGGCTAGTAATTTTTTTTTTGCTAGCAAGATCTAGTTCACACATTGTTGAGCTCTTAATTAACTGTAATCTCTTAGTAAAATATTCTTGCTGTCAGTCTGAATAAGTCAAGGAAACTCCTGAATATTAATTCATGGTCACAAACCACAGGACAGAATAATATAGAATTCCTATAGGGTAATGATATTTCCAGAAAGGTGGCTGTTTGTGGTTTGTGTCTAAGTGGAGGAATTTTTTGAATATTTAAATATTGAGAGCTTGAGAAAACTGATTTGTGAGAAGAAATGAGAAAAGTTTTAGTTTAGTGAGGAGATGAACTGTATGCTTCACAGTTTTACATCATCTACCATTTAAGATAACATGCTTAAACTCTTTCATGGGGAAAAGATGAGAGGAAATTTCGTGAAACTGAAAAAAACAACAGACATAAAGCCACTACATTATTTTTACATTCAGAAATGAATGTTAATATTGAGACTGAAGACTACACTGAAATGGAAGGGTTAGATTACTAAAACGTAATATACAGGCAAATTTCTAAGGCAAGAATTCCCGCTCAGGTAGGTGGGAGGCAGGTACTTAGTTGAAATCTGCACCATCCAGATGCTAGATCCAGAGTAATGCAGCTGCTTCCCAGTGACCTCAGAGGAGGCTGTGGTGGCTTCTGTCCTGAGCTCAGTGTACAGGCAGCAGTCACAGCCACTCACTTTCAGAGCCAAAGCTGTAGGAGCCACTGGGTGTGAGGGCAGCGCCTGCACCTTGTACAGCAGCACCTGTGTGCTGGGCAAGTTGCCAACCCATGATCTAGGCCTACTAAGCCAGCTCTAGAAAGGATTTGAAAACAGTATTTCCAAACTCTTCCCCTGCTCCCACTGTCTAGAAATGAGGCTGGGTGCAATCAAAACCAG
Organism: Cisticola juncidis; assembly: GCA_013400215.1. Classification (NCBI taxonomy): domain Eukaryota; kingdom Metazoa; phylum Chordata; class Aves; order Passeriformes; family Cisticolidae; genus Cisticola; species Cisticola juncidis. Next base: position 316,228 of record VXBR01000897.1, read on the forward strand.
AGTATTTCAGCCACAGAAATCTTAGTGGCAAAGGCATCTTGGCTCCAGATCTAGTCATTAGGGCATTCACATTGAAGTTGGAGCTTTAAGTACTTCTGTCAGAATTGCTTGTTTGAAATGTATAAACCAGTGATGGAATAATTGTGGAAGTAAGTCATACATAGAAGAGACAGTCTGGTGATAAAAGCATTTTCACTTTCATTATGTTTTGAATTCAAGATAAACCTAATCTGATTTCTGAGGTTTCCTGGGGGAGAATTCAAGGCATTATTGAACTGTCATATGATAAGACAGGTAATGCTGCAGATGGCTATTTCCTTTGTTTGAAAGATTACGTGGAGGCTTTTCAGAAATGGAGAGTTTGTTATCCTTCCTGAATTCTGTAAACATGTGAGAAGTCAATCCTTTCTTCAAGGTCTTCATCATACCTTTCATCAGCTTCTTGATTAGCACAGGGACACTTCTTATCCTTCTTAAAATGCTTGACTTTTTCAAGCACTGTGTAGGAAAATACAGAGACCTGATATGGGACTTTTGAGTTGGTTCTTCATGTTTTTGTAATATACTGATACTTTGTTATGTACTGTGTTGAACCAGTCTGCAAGTAATTTCAAGTAATGCTATATAGTTGTGTGCCTTGTGTTCTTATCAATGCATATCATTATGACCTGATTTCTGTGTGTGTTCACTGATTTTGCTAGTGGGTAGTTCAAGTTAAACCTGCATTGGCGTGGATTTATGGGACTAAACTATAAAATCTAATGTAGTCTGTGAATACAAAACAAACTTTCATTGCTTTTGTAATTTATAAATTAAATGTCCACATCAGACATCAGAAATACTTGTCGTTAAAAAAAGATGTGTATGTATCAAATTAGAATTCTCATGTTAGTCTGATTCTTGTTTCTCTGCTTTAGGCCAGGACTATGATAGCACTTGGACTTGGTGTTGCAACCGTTGCATTTGCAGGTAAGGCAAATTACCAGCAGAGCTCTCACTTGTGAGTTGTGGTTTCCGAAGGGGTTAATGAAGTTTTTATGAATATAAGTAGTGGAAAGTGGAAAAGTTGCTTGAGAGTACTATGAAACATCATGCCCACCTATAGTTCTCATCCCTTCAAAGTCATAAATTCCAAAATTCTTTTTGAAAAGTGCTCCATCTGCTTTTTGTCTGCAAATTGAAAGGTGAATGTTTTATTTATTTAATAACATATTACAATGCGGAGGCCCTTCAGTACAGAAGAATGCAACAAGATGCTGTGATGTGAAGGTGGTGCTCAATAAATTGAAAAAGAGGAAAATAAAACGTCTTAGTGACCATAATGATGTATCATACTAACTGTTTCCCTACCACATGTTTGTTACCTAAACTCTGGACTATTTGTTACTCTGAAAAATAGGTTCTAGTGTAAACACAAAGCATGAGTTAAACGTGACATAATGGTTAACAGAAAGCATTAGAAAGAGAGTGAGGTAATGGTGCCTCATAATATTTCAACAGAGATACTCTGTTGTGGTTTTAACTTCCATGTTAACATAGGTACACACTTAAATTACTAAAACTTAAGAACACGATATGTGTTTTAAGAATGAATGCAAGATGCTATTTGAATGAAGCAGAGCCACATTTTATAGATAATTTTTTCATTATGTGTAATAGTAAGTTACATTGCTAAAGAATAGTTAAAACAGTAACTGGGGAGAGAGGATTTACATGAAAAATCCTCCAGTAACATGGCATAAATCTTGATTCTGGTGTTGATAGATCTGCTTTGTACTTCCGGGAACACAGGCTTACAGGAATCCCTCTAGTCTTTTCTAGCTGTAGACATCCAGTGCTAGTGGGGAGTTGAATGGCTCTGAATCCCAGAAGATCATCTTTTTGTAATGAAATTAAAAATGCAGTGTTTACAAGGTGTGTAATTAAGCATACAGCATCACAGCAAGAAATGTGTACTACATGGATTTCATTTTTTGAAGACATAACCTTTGAACAGTGTTTAATAAATAATGTATGCCCAAAGTTAATGTTTCAAAATGTCCTTTTTCTTAAAGTTCATGAGGCAGGTGTCTTCATTTATCTTATTGAAATGTATTTAAATTTATTTATTTACTGAATTAAATAGTGAGTAAACACAGTGGGTCTCTGCAGGCCATGACTAGGTTTTTAGATGCCATATACTAAAATTCTTCTCCCTCTCCCAATAGTTTGGAGATTTTTTAACCCAAAATTCTTTCTGCTGTAAGGTGATGAACATAAGTTGGAGCTTGTTTGTGGGCTTTTTTTTTTTGCATTTCAGTGAATATTTCACTTAACCTCTATCTTTTTAAGGTCGTTATGCTTTCCGCGTTTGGAAACCACTGGAGCAGGCGATTACAGAGGCAGCAAAGAGGATTTCAACTTCTGTAAGTTTAGATACTACTTTTTACTAAATTTATGATTTTGTATTTCAGCTATTCGGAAAGGAGACATTTTATGTTAAATACAGTTAAATGCCAGGTAGATAACTTTTTTCCCAGGGTAGGGCTGCTCCCTACTGTGTACTGGCATGCTGTCTGCTATATTTTAAATCCCTATGGATGAAGCTGTATCGAAAGATGTTTATGAGTTTGATAAACAGCTGCAACTTTTTCTGCTGATATTCCTTGTTTTGGAACCCTTTAATAGTAAGTGTAAAGACAAATTGTTCAAGTGCTCTGTGAGAAAGTCACTAATTTCTAAATATTGCAAAATGATGACATGCAGTTTCATTTCCAGCAGCTAAAAGTGAAAGAATTTAGTTTTTTTAGATACAGTGTTAAAAATCAAGAAGACAAATTGGTGAACTTCTAGGATGGGTTGCCATGGAGATAGATGGGAGAGCTTGTGTGGTGGTTAACATGAGTTGTTTTTTTCTTCTTCTTCCCCAGCTACATTGAACTATTAACCAGGTTTTTGTTCTTTGGTTTTGTCCTACTTGTTAAAAATACAATAATGAGGTAAAAAAACAAAACGTAGAGGGTTATGTGGGATGGATTCCCTGGATGCAGGGAATATTTGAGAGCATTTACTTACTGCTTCAGTGGCTCTGTTTTCCTCTGGTAAATAAATACATGTGTTCCATTCCTGTTTGACTGAAGTAGTTCCCAGTGAGGTAGATGTCTTCTTGTGGCAGTGTGTTCCTTCAGAGTTCATAGTCTGTGAACACTTAACCACAGCTAAAGAATGCTATTCCCTTCGTGATGCTGATGGGTGAGCATGTTCAGGGAGCAGTTTTTGCGGATTATTATTTCCTGAAAAATAGGTATGTTTTTTGAAAGTGTGATATTAGCATTGTACCTACTAATGTTAGGCCAGTTGCAGTACAGAGCCTGTCTAGACAGACCATGCAGTCCAAATTCATTTGACACCTGTGCTTAGTGTTCCTGTGTTGAAGGTGCAAGCTCGATCAAGGCAAGCTCCCTGGGGAGGAGATTCAACTGTCCTCTTGGGACTGGTCCACATTTGTTTTTGCTTGCCATGTGTTTCAGCCAGAAATGGTGTTCCTGGAAGGCTTTTTTTTGCTTCTGTTCCTCTTACTGCATTTCTGTTCTGAGACCAATGTCAATTTTTTTTTCCTATTAAAAAAAAAAAAAGAGAGATTTCCCATGTCGCCTGCCAGAACAACAGAGGGGACTTTAGGTACTGTGAATTAAATTGCTTTCACATGATACAGATAGAGGCTGACTTGCAGGCTTACTAGATGTAGATAGCAGTACATGTGGCTTCAGAGTATGGAGTGCTTCAGTCTTTACCCTCCCTCCCTTACCAGTTTTACTCCAGCAATTCTTTTTCTATCCATTTGTAGATATAGGCTAGAGAATCTAAATTCAGACACATTCACATAAGAAAGCAAGCAGTGACTCTTTTTAACACTTTGAAATGTGACATGGTACTGCATGGAGAGATGTCTGTTCCTAGGAAACTGCACCCCTCAATACTGACTGAGCCAAGCTCATTACAGACCTATCTCATTTTTACCACAGTGACTTTGAATCCTGCAGAATTCATGAACAACCATAGAGAGCAAATGAGGATCTTCTGAGTTCTAGGTGTTCCTAATCCCTGGAGCAGTATTGTCTATCTGCCTTCACATCTTGCCTTTCTGCCCAGAATTGCATGTTGATTTCCAGTAGAGTATCTTTTCTGATCTTCTGTTTCTGAACTTGAAAATACAAGTTTTCAGTGTAAGATGAGATCTACTGAAGACAGTAAAAACTCTCCTCCTGTTTTGCCATTTACTATGTATATTTGCTGGCTTTATAATTCTGAGAGGATAGTGATAATATTTTTCTTCTACAACCATGGTCCAAATTAAAAATCCTTGTATAATTCTTAGCCAAGACTATTTGATTTTTACTACTCTACAGCTTCTACTTTCTTGGTTTGTGTTTTTTAATATTTTTTCTTCTCCCTTTACAATGAGATATTAAAAAAAAAATAGAGAAAAGATTAAATGCAGAGGTCCTTTGTAAGTGCTTATTCTCCAAACTGCTTTTTTTAGTAGTTTTACATGACTTTGTGGAATTTGAAACTGCTGAGTACAATTTGTGAATTAGCACTTTCATCTTATTTCTTGACAGCTTATTGCCCTTTACACTGACAAAGGTTATCTAGCAGTTGGTACTTCTACCTGTGCTTACTGGAAAAAGCATCTCATGACCTTTAGTGTCTGGCCTCAGTGTTACTTTCCTGGGTTTCTGTGGTTTTGAAGGCACTTAACTTAGTCACTATAATTTTCAGTGCTTATTCTAGCTTTCTAGAATGAAACCTTGTCCCTCATGGCCTCCTTTTCCTTGCGAGTCTGTGAACAGCTGCCTGTCTAAAAGCTGTCTGCCTCCCTCTGTAAGGCACCACTCTTCCTCCTCCTTTTACAATGCGTCCCCGCTCTGTTTGCAGTAGAAATCACAGTTGATGTTGGTTCCTCCCAATCACACAAGGTGATACAGATGCTGTTTATTCTTTCTGTCGGCTCACTGATAAATGACTTGGGAAAGGTCAAGTTGAGCAATTATTAAAAGAAAATTTAAAATGCTGCTTGCTGTATCTTGAGGATTTTACACTTCCTATTTACTTACGTAAATAAGTAACTTGTACAGTCAACAACTGCACTCATCTTTTAGTCAGAAATAGTAAGCAGATGCAAATAAAAGCTTTATTCTAGATTTTTACTTCTCATTTAAGACAGTTAGTTCATGTTTAAGACTATATATTTGTAAATGCTTCTGTAATTTAGTCTTGAAGTTTTCTAACATTTTCTTTCAGTGGAGAAGGACACTAGAGGTAACATTGTCATTTCCACTCTATGACAAGTCATAGTGCTTGCTCCCACAGAAATGTTTTTTTAGTTTGAGAGTAGTTTTGTCACTGGTATCACAAATGCCAGTGACACTGTTTTGTTTCTGTGTGTAGTGAGAAGAGTTTGTTGCCATTAAAAAGTTTATAGCTCTAAGTAGTCATCTGGCTTTTCTTCCTCAGAATTAATGCCAGTAATTATATTATTTATATTTCCTTAAAATGTGAAATAAAGAAGCAAGCATTTCAGTACCATTCATTACCTTTCTTTGTGGAATCAATGTTATTGAGGATTGAAAGACAGACAGATAGAAGATATTGAAGACAGAAATAGCAATTCTAGGCCAAATGAATTGTCAAAATACTCAAATCTCACAGTCATGAAACTGTGTTCCATAAGAAAATGATGTCTTCTGTATCATTAGATCTTCTAAATCATTAGATTTTCTCCCTGTATTTCCCTTATTGGATCTGATTCTCCTCAGAGTCATGGAGTTCTAAATTGAGAGGTGAGGTAGCAACCATCTCTCTTGTTCTTAATTAAAAATAATTTCCAGAGAGCAATGCAGTCCATTTTATAAGATTTCTTTTCTAACTAAAGTTAAGAAAGTTAAGGTTGATATTAGCAAAATTGTATATCACAGCTTCTAAATGGTTTGTGGTTGTACTTTGTTTTTGGTGTTTGGTTTTTTTTTCCTCTGGTGTTTGTCATCTTTTTGGTAGAGGACTGTATTGTTCCTGGAACAGCAACATACAGTTTCCAGAAAAATTCACTACTCCATGTAATGTAATGTATGGTCTCAGTTTTGGTGTTTTCAGTCTCTTAACTGGCATGGAAAAAATCATTATGCTTTCCCTGTGCTGTGAGAGAAAAAGTATCTTGAAGATCTCATGGTCCCTATGCATTAGATTTTTTTATCTGGTTGCTTTTGCGAAGATTTGCAAGACTGAAGAGACATTTGCAAAGCAAGTGCAGCCATTTTCTGTCCCTCCCTGTGTCCCAAACCTATTAATTGCATTTTTTCAGGGGGAAGACTTCTATAAATTTCTAAACACTAATAATGTGCAAGAAAATTAAGTAAATTAAATGATACCTCCTCCCCTTCCCCCAAATAGTACAAAGGAATGAAGAGCTCATTTCAATGATTTTTCCAGTACAAAATTTTCTTTGCTATTGCTGGAGCTAATAAATAATCAAGTGTCTAGAACTGCCTGCTCATCAAGGAGTTCTCATAACAGAAAAATATCTTTTCAGCCATTACTTAGAATTTACAACTAGGAAAAAAATGTTTTAGTTTGAGTAGCATGCAAAAGTGTGTTTATTAGGGAACTAGAAATTTGCCAGGGTGTTGCCTAAAATGAAGTCTCAGTGTTTCTTCCTCTTTTTTCTAACCAACAGGAAAAGTGCTTTTATGTGTAATTTCCTTCTGCTTGAAATTCTGCCTAGGATGGAGATCTTAATGTGAGAATTGATTATTGTTGCTACATCCTTCACTTACAAGAAGAAAATATTTTTTCTTGGAGATCAATTCTACAAACTGTTTTTGTTTGTGTGTGAAAGGACACAGCCAAGCCAAAAATTCTTTTATCATTCCTCTTGAAGGTGAACTGAGGCTTCCTAAGGTTAGAAGAGTGGCTTCTAGGAAGTAGGCTTTATAAACATGAAAAAATATTTCTGAATGTAAGCCTGCAAACACCCCTCCCTAGTCTCTGTTTTTAAGTAGTGTTTTAGATGAAATCTACCAAGAACAGAGACAAGCTGTGAAAATTCAAATGTTGCTCTTCTCTACATTAATAGCAAACTAGTGTTCTCTTGCATTAGAGCTCTAGGTCAGAGTTGAAGGGCAGAGAAGAATTCAGGAAGCGATGTGTACCTAGACTGCCTTGGGAGCAAATGTTTCTGGAAAAACTTTCAGAGAACATTAAAGTATGCTTTTCTCTTTTGCTTGTAGCAATTGTTGGGCATTGTTGCAAATTTCTGCTCTTCAGGGGTGTTACCTATTGGCCATTAAATTATTGACATCAATTCCCTTCTGAGAACCAGAGAAGCGCTGTGTGTTCCCTCAGTGTTGCTCCCTCTAACCCACCATGTCCATCTGCACTATTGCAGGCCTGGTTTGTGTTACCCTGTTGTTAGAGAAGTGGCTCCTCCACAGATTCTCCTTGTTGGCTTGGCATCTCCACAGTTCCTTCAGCTTTGATACCTGTAGTGTTACCAGTAGTAGTTACTTTTGTGATGGTTTGGGCAGGGAAGAAGGAAGATAAAATTAGTCTTGGATCATAACAGCACACTAAAAAAAAAATCTCTTCTGTGGTTGCATGTGACTTTATGGTAGCAGTAGGTGAAGTATTTCTGAACCATGCTATTGGGTGAATATCTCTCCTAAGCTTAGAGGCTTTGCTTAGCTATCATAGGCAGAGCCCTTTAAATGCTGTATAATGGTTTTGAAATTATATAAGAATTTGTGTAGACATAAGGCAAAATTCTCACTGAATATGAATGGCTATACTTAGTGAGAAGAGTGTTTTTTCAAGGGCCAGGCACATTTTACTTGGGGGTAAAGGGAATACTTAAAAATAGTCTCAGCTCTCAGACCAGACTTCCCTTTGATAGCAACAAAAGAAGCTTATTTTCCCCTAGCTGATAGGTTTTGTATTGAGGAAAAAATTTCAGTCTTGTTGAGGGATTTCTGTGTGCCAGTTCCTGGAGGCTTGGAGCTACATCTGGTACTCTGGGACTTACAGAAACATTTGCTTTGCGATCACTGCTAACCATCAGTGGTGGTTGCGTAGGGTTTTTTCCCATACTTTAAAATAGATTTGTGGTTGACAAATATACTTTCAACCCATTCTCTATGATAATTGCTGTAATGATTTGCTCTCATCTCCATCTCCTTTTCAATATTCTTTTCCCACTGTTTTTTCTTCCCTTCTTAGTGTATAAAGTTTCATATGACAATGAGTTTAAAAAATTAACCCCAGATCCTATATGTAATAGTTGTCAGTCACTGGTTGTGAAGGAAGGATGTAAAGGATTTCCCCATATACTTCACTATTTTCCAGTGTTCTCCAGCTCAGTGGTTTCCTGAAATTGAAGCTGTGGCTTTATGCTAAGCCTTCTTTTTTTTTTTTCTTGTGTCTTTTTGTTTATTTTCAGCATTCCTTCAATGAACTCATGATACACTTTTATGAAGTAACATTCCTTCACGTGGAAATCTATTCTTATCTCTATTGGTTTTTTTTACTTACTTTCTTTGTAGAAATATCTGGAGTGATTGTTCTTAACATCCATGGATGCCGAAGGATTGCCACTTTTGGTATTTTCCTTTGTGATGGTATCTCAACAATTATCCTGCTTTCCTTACCCTGCGCTCCCCAACACATGCACTGTACCATCCTGTGCTAGTGTGTACTTTCATTCTGGACTGTTTTGTCTGGAGGCAGGATTTTAATAGTTGTAGCTATTAATGTCTCTTATTAACACTAGAAGATTGTGAAAACAGAGGTAGTTATTTTTAAGTTGTTATTTGTATGTGTTATCACTCAGGAGAAGGCCTTTCGTATTATCTGGTTTCCAGTCATTCTGTGCCTTTGGAATAAATTATAGATGAATGTAATGCTCTGAATGAGGTCATATAACTACAGCTTAGTTCCTGGCACCTTGTACATGAACTAATTATTCCTTTTTTTCCACTTTCTTCTTTATAGAGTCTTTCATCATACTATAAAGGAGGATTTGAACAGAAAATGAGTAGGCGAGAAGCAAGTCTTATTTTAGGTGTAAGGTAGGTATGTTGCATCAATATGTTTTTACTTTAGCAAGTATTGAATGAAGCAGATGCATGTTGCAAGAATGTGGAATACTCTTGCCAAAACCTTAATTTTTTTTGTAAAAGACTTTGAATGGCTTATAAATTATTCTAATACTCTGCTTAAAACTAAACAGCAAACAATAAAATGCTCATAAAACATGTGACTCTTGTTTGGATTGAAGGCATGGTAGCTGCAGTGGAGAATTGTTCTTGCTGTGCCCCTGAGTCCCTTTCAGCAGAGCCACTCCCCAGACAGGCATTTCCCAGCCTCTAGCATTGCAAGGGAGACTTCATCCCAAGTACCGGGCTCTGCGCCCATCCTTGTGGAATTTTGTGGAGGGTTCCTGTCAGCCCCTTCCTGCAGCCTCTGGAGGTGCCTCTGAATGTCAGCCCTGCCCTCCAGCATATCAGCTGTTCACACCACAGTGAGACTTCCTGGCCACTTGGTGATGTTAGAAGGCAGCATGACGTTGGTGTGACTCAGAGTGCAAGTCAAGGAAAATGTGATTTTGACATAACATATTTTTTCCTAGTGATAAAGAATCTTTAGGGCCCGTTGTGGGATAAGCAATATCTCATTAAGCAAATTTGAAGTAAACCCCTCTTTTTACAGTTGCTTCTTTGAGCAGACCTGCATGATCTTCTGTAATATGCAATTACCACTTTTCCCCAGTTATGGTTTGGCCATCTGAGGTTCTAAATGTGGTATAACAGCTTTCCTTTTTAGTATTGAAAACAGCTTTACAAATCAAAATATAGATGATTGTTATTTATAGTTCTGTGATAAATCATTTCGGGTTTGTATTTATGTAATCCAAGACCTTTCACCCTCTGCTTGTTTTTTACTCTCTAGGTTACTTTCTGTTCAATTGAAGTATTCTTTTCTTATGCAGTTCTGTGAACTATTTTTGCAACATATCCTTATTTCACTGTGACAGAATAATAATTAGAGATGGTTGTTTACCTTGAGAATTTAGTTGGGCTGATACCTTGCATTCAAGCTGTATCTACAGAAATATTAATTAATTGAATCATCACTGATTAAGAAGTCACCTGAAGTGGAAAACACTGATTCATTTCTGCATACTAACAAATTATAAAAAACTGAACTATTCAAACTGTCCTTTTGCATAAAGAGCCTTACTGTGTTGGCATACTGCATCCATAAGTGGTTATTTGTCTGGTAAGGTACATATTCTATATTTAATTTAGGCCAAATACATACTTTATGTAAGTCATTGAAGTAAACAACATTATGTAGGTAGCACCTGTAAATCAACGTGTCCCTGAATGTAACACATTAAACAGCTTTGCAAAAATAACACATACAGGCATTTTTTTCAGGCCCCAGCAGAAAGGAAAAATATTTATAGCTGCTATAAAAATATTTACAGTAGAACAAAATGTGATAATAATAAATATTTGTTGTTCCGTCACTGGTCATAAAAATATTTATTTTCTTGGAGGAAAAATTGTGTTTTCTGCATTTAATACTAGAATAACCAACCAAATATACCCTAGAACTGCTGAGGCTATCCTATTTTTCCCCCCTCATTTTTTTTTGCTTTTAAATGAGTGGATGTATTGCATTTTACAAAAACCTGAAAGATATTTGTATATGTCAAATAAACAGGCTTTTGAAAAATGTCATTCTCTTTGCTTTACATGCCTTTGTTGTTGTTGCTTCCTCACAGATGCAGTTTTATGTTTTGTCCACAAGATGGTGAAAATCTCAAGTTTTAATTATTTTTGAAGCCAGTATAAACTGTTAATTTTTAGCCTGAGTGCTCTGGCATTTCTTGTAAACACTTCAATTTGTTTTTGCAGTCCATCTGCTGGCAAGGACAAAATCAGAACAGCGCATAGAAAAATCATGATTTTGAATCATCCTGATAAAGGTAAATAATTATTACTTTTCTTAAGTAGGGCTGGAAAGGAAAGAGGCTTAAATGAGTTCCTTTAAGTTTTCTGGCTGTGTAAATAAACGCATCAAGTGCAAACGTTCGTTGTTTATTTATTGACTTGAGCTTCTGTGTGTCTTCTCTCAGATAAACTGAGCTTTATGAACCAGTTTTACTCATTTTTCTTTAAAGTTGTTTTCTGTACTTGTGCTGCTTCAGTTAAAACTATGAGCTCGGGGACCAGTTTTCCACACTTCGCAAAAACTTCTGCAAAATAAGGAAAAATAAGCTATAAAAATTTTACATTAAACTAAAATTCCTGTTTTGAACTGTTATGGACCAGTTACATGGATGAAAGTAACTTTCTGTGGGGAAATGTTTTGCAATTACTAGGTACATCATTGATGAATTTCAGACTTTATGGAATTCACTTGGAAAGAATGTGAAGCTGGGCACTGTTGCTTTACTGGCCAGATTTTTAATGTAAATTTATCTTAGAGAAAGGCTATTATTATAACTTTAAGTACACTACAGCTGGTTGAGAAAGAAAGCCCATATGTTCATTGGTGTTTCTACTTTAAAATAACAGATGGTGAAGAGTTGCACTGTATTTCAGAAGTCAAAAGGGGAAATCAGAGGGGTTTTATATCTATTTGACAGAATTACAGGCTCCCTACCAGCACCCCATTTTAAGAAAATGAAAAAGTTAAGTGTGTTCACTGGCCATGGGAAGTGTTTAGTTGATTCTTTTCTCTCTTCACTTCTCAGTTTAGTTTTAAAGTTGTCCTGCTTGTTTGATTTCAAACTTCCATTTTTTATTTTTATTATAATGCGTAAGCTGCACAGACATAAAAAGCAAATTATCTTCTTCATTTCTAGTATATTACAGTGGTCAAAAGTCTCAACCACTGGAGTCCCTATTAGGTGAAATTTTACTGATAATGAACTTCTAAGTTTGTTATAGCAATATGTGAACACGTGAGCCAGAGTGAATTGTGAATCTCCATGTGGATATTGAGTAGATCTGAGGAGATGGTTCCTGTTAGGAAAATCCTAATGAACCTAACAAAGACTTTAATGCTGCACTCTTAGAGTTTTAATGCCCCTGCAGCTGGGCACAGGGTAGGTTTGGATGGATGTGGTGAGCCCCTCCTGTGTGATAGTGAGACATGGAGCATTTTCTCAGTGGGAGCATCAGTTGAAGGGATTTGTGCCTCTTGATGGCCCTGAAGCTCTTCTGGCATGGCTGTAGAAAAAAGCCTTGTGTAATATCTTCAGCTGCAGAGTGAGGGCCTGGAGTAATTTTGAACATGTGGCATCACAGAGAGTCTTGTTTGCTTGTGTATAGATCACTTCTGGCTGTGGGTAGCACAGATGTTCATTTAACAATAATATTCAATGGTATAATGTAATTTTAAAATAATATTTTACCACCTGGACTTGATAGAAGAAAGAGCAGTAATTGCAGATTTTTGGTTGCATTCTGAAATCCAAACTGTTGGAGAGAGAAATATTAGAAATAAATAAGAAATATATATAAATTTGCATAATAACATTCCCAGAAAGTACTACTGAAATGGTTGCTTATTAATATTTACAGTTCAGTTTTAAAGTGTTTTTATATTGATACATTGTATGCTATCAGTTACAAATTTTATGAAAGAACGTTTCCTCACAGAAAAAAAAAGAAGAGACAAACCTTTTGGACTTGCCTTAATTATAAACAAACACTTAGGCAATCATGAGACTGAATTTCCTCTCATTGGAGGGCTACAAAATTAATATGGTACTTAAGGATGTAAATGTAGTGAAAACACTTCCAACAGATTTGAATTTACTTTTAAGGTCCTGTATTCTAGACATGTAGAATAGCAATGCACATTTAAAAATTACTTGAAATGCATTGTTTATTGCAGGTTTTAGTCTTTACTGTTTGTTTGCTCCTCTTACCTACTCTGTGAAAGAAGCGGTAGTCAATGTAGTAATCCTATTCCTTGCTACAAAGCTACTGGATTTAAAAAAAGAAAAAAATAAATTCTTTTTTCAATATCCAGCTCATTATGCATCCCTTGCCCTGCCTTACTTTCCTCCAGTGTGGCTTACCTATTAGAACTACAACACTCAAACAAGACCAAACCATGGAAAAGAACTTAATTTTTTTCCTGTTGCTTTACTACATTGTGAAGTGACTTTATACTGATTTGGATACCTGCAGCAATATCCTAAAGAAGTCTTTAAGCAAGCCTCACCTTTTTATTTGTATGTTTACAACTAGCTCTTTATGTTTCTTTTATCATCATCATTTCTGATTAGTAAAATGAATGAAATGGTGAAGGAAAAAAATAAAGTTGAACAAATGCCTTGGAAAAGGCTATGCAGTGCACAGTACTGCTGGAATCACATTGTCACATAAAAGTATAGGTGTATTATTGGAAGTGGTAAGCGACTGATAGCACCTTGCAGTGTTGTTTTTGGTGACTGTGGGCAGATGGTTGGCACTCAAGGGGAGAGTGAAAAAAACCCAAACACAAAAGGATTGCTGAACTGTAATCAGATTGTTAGATGGAGTGTAGAGCAATGAAATGTTCAGCACTAGGGGTTAGAAGGCATACTAGAAGTTTAATGTAATGGTTTCTGGTTAGTAACTTTGGGCATCTCACACAGGAGATGCTTGCACAATAATTCTCTGTCAAAGTTATTTTAAAATTTTACCTTTCAGGTTTTAGGATGAGTGGAAGTAATAGTTGTTAGAGTCAAGTGAATGTTCAGGACAGCTGACCTTGCATACATTTGCAGTAGCATCCCACTGCAGATCTAAATCCCAGGATGTAAAGTGATTTCAGATTTCAGTCTTCTCTCTGACACAAGTTGGTCTGTGTTATTCTACAGTGATTTTATTTTTGCTTACATTTCTCATGTTTCCTTATCAATCAGTGTATTTGTTATCAATGTCATTTGTATCAAAAGCATCTGTGTAAGAAAGAGCTAATAAAAGTGAGTAATAAAAAGATGTTGCAAGTGAGGTAGTTTGGTAATTAATACTAATGTGTAAACAGTATTCCTTTCCCCTTTCTCTTCTCAGGTGGATCACCTTACTTAGCAACAAAAATAAATGAAGCAAAAGACTTGCTGGAATCCAGTGCCAAAAACTGAAACCCGAAGCCTTGAGTCATAGGAGATTCAGCAGACGCATTGTGCAGTAACTTTCATGTCTGCTTGCTCTTCAGTTTCTTAACATTGATTGTTCATATTTATTGTCATAATTAAAATGTTAAGATTATTTAAAAGCAAACTGAAATCTTTTACAGTTATGTAAAGTTCTGTACAGTTATACCCCTGCAAGGAACAGGGAGTTCAAAGTTGGAATGATGATCATTATGGGTTCCTTCCAACTCAAGATGTTCTATGATTCTGTCCCAGTTTTAGTGTATTCTTAGTGAATTATAATCCCTCACATGTTTTGAAAAAATTCTTTTAACTGTGTTTTTTCCAGAAGTATTTTTTTGTTGGTGTTAAATTTTGGATCTTTTAACATAGAAATTTAAAAATAGTCTTTAATATAGGGTTGTTTCTTTGTTAGTAAAGAAACAACCCTATCTTTAGGGTCACCATAAACTCTGTGACAGTGCATTGAGTCACAGGAAATATGACAGACCCCATTATCAAGTGTTCAGCACCACCTTAAACTTGAATCTGTTCATTTGTGAAGTAGTAGGGTTTGTTCATGGGTGCACTTTGAGAGCTGCAGCTCAGGACAAAAAATGACTGATGGGACTACAGACTGCAGCTTCCTCTACTAGGTGTGGTTATGGGGCTTGGAGCTATGAAGGAGAATTCTTGGGTTTGGTTACTTCTTTTACATATTAAAGGATCTCTGAAATTCTCAAGTAATTATTTAGACATGCTTTTTCTTCAAGCCACAGAATATGTTTAATCTCTAGCAGGTAGACACGGGGTTTTCTGCAAGGGTTTTCACGGCAGTGGGATTGAGGAAGGTAGCTTCATGTGGCATGGTTTAGATGGATTTTCCAGGCTGCTCCTTGTCTAGGTTAGTGCAGTTGTGTGAGCCTGGTGTAGGACTGATACAGCAGTGAACCAACAGGAGAGTACCTGCTTTGCACATGGATCCAGGAGCACTTCCTGCGTTACTTCTCCAGTAATGCTACATTTCTGCTGTATGCTTCACATCCCAGAGCATACATATCTCCTCCCTTATGTAGCATCCTAGCAATCTAGTGCTGGCTTTGGGGAATCCTGGAGTCATGGATCTCAGACTTCAGAGAGAGCAAGTTTTAATTGACAGCTCAGGGTAGGTGCTATTTGGTGCACTTGGCTGCTGCAGATTACTACCAGTAGGTTGTCTGCAGTTGAATTAAATCTAGGCACAGACGGTCTAGTGCATTCAGTGCAAGACTGAAAAACTTCTAATGTCCTTTCAAACTCTATAATTAGAGGTACAATAAACAGCTTACTTTGAAGTGCTACAAATACAAAATTTAGATATTCCATTTTCTAGGTTATTTAGCCAGAGTTTAGTGGCTAAGAGCAGTTAATATGAGGTTGGATGCTTTAATAATTTATTCACCAGAACATCCATTTTTAGTTCATCCATTGGTGGATGTTCAGATTACATGGATTCTTCCTTGAAAGGAAGAAAAAGTACGAATATTTATCAGGTTCCTCACACTTTGTCACAATTCCCTTACTTTCATGAAAGGGAAATGAAAAAAAATTAAGTTGACCCTAAAAAAAAAAAGCTAATTCTAAATGCTAACTTATTGCAATAAGTGTCATCACATATGGCACAATTTCACTGGATAAAGCAAAAAAGACTGCCAGGAGAAACCTGCCTGGGAATAGCATACGCTATACAAGTACAGTGGTATCATATAACTTGTGCTCTAATACAAGAATCTTGAATGAAAATAATTTATTTCTATGCAAAACTTTTAACTGGTTCTTATTAAAGAACAAGAACCCTTAATTGGTTCTTGTTAAAGGAGTAGCCATCAATTAATGCACATTTAGGGTTAGTCATTCTTTTCACTGATATATTGGTGTGTATTGGCAAAAAATAGAACCATGAGTTTTTGTTTGAGGAGGAGACAAGTGAAATGGTGATCTTCCTAATTTTCTGAAGTGGAAACTGTAAGTGATATGAATCATTGTGCAAAATCAAAAATTATGTAAATGGTAGGTGGTAAAAACATTCTGCTTAATGATTTTGAGCTGACTAGGCTGTTTTCATATAGCTGCCTTGTTTTCCTAAGTAAAATGAGTTGCAGAGACCTGTTCTAAAGTATCAGTTAAAACAAATACATTAAAGATGGCTTCTTGCTCTCTTAAAAATGAACTCTGTATATCTTTTTTGAAAAGCAGAGGGTTTGTTTTTTCTGTGAGGTTCTATTGTTGATAATTTCCTTCCTGATATAATTGTTTATGTGTGATGATTTTGGACAAAACTTTTTTCTGCCTTTCAGTTATAAGAGAGATTGTCCTTAACAAAAGAAATAAAACCGAGTTCCAGTTCTGGTTTCTCCATTTTTTTTCTCAGCAGACTATTGACTAGTTAACAAATTTGATAAATTAACAAATTTAAAAATTCAGCAAATTAAGTGGCTTGTCCTATCGCTGGAAAATGCTGTAAAATGAATGAAGCTAATGAGGAGTAGTTGTGAAAGCATCACATATACAGTAGCGCTTTTTTTTTTTTGTCTGGTTACTTGCACAGTTTGCTTTACCTACTAAGTGATGTTTAGAAGGATGAATATAGGACAGGGAAAGGCAAATCATAGAAGTGCTGCTCGATTTGTTATTGCTGATAGTCAGCATGGCAGGCTGAGAAATGTCTTTGGAGACTGCCTTGTAAAACAGCACCTGGATTGATGCTCAGCTGGGCTAGGAGGAACAGGATGCTACTATTTTTAAAAACATAGCCTGGTAATTTAATCTTAAAAATATTCAGCCTCTTGAGACTATTTTTTTGCTTGTCAAATGGATAAGTGTTTTTTGTGTAAGAAAAGTGCATAGAGGTTGATTTATTCTGGTGCAATTTCTGTCCGTCTGTAGTACAAGCAGACTCATTTTTCACATGTTGCTTTAATGTTTAGGAAATGTTCATCTGTAACTTCTTAGCTTGGAATTCCCAGGTGTTTTTCTACTTGGATGATAACCAGTACCAGATATCCTCCACAGCTTCAGAAGTCAGGCAGGACTGAATGCATTTATATGGCATTTATATTGCATTATAATGCATTTATATTGCTGTGGGTGACTCCCAGTTTATTAAATGAAGCAGGCTTGCTCATCTGCCTGTTTTTGCTCTTAGTTCTTGCAGGTGTTACCAAATACTTCATTCTTTACCCTTCATACAGCAGAGTTAGGGATAGGTCTACAAAAACACCCAGTGAAATCTGGTTATCTGCCTATGCATGAGTGCCATTTGAAGAACGTTTCCTGGCTTAGGTTGGGACTGGGATAAAATTGAGACAGTTCACAAACCTTTGCCTGAACTTCTAGGTAGTTTTAAAGGTAAAAATTTATTGTCCTTGGATTTTTGCTTCTGTATAGGTGTAAAACCACTTTCTTCTTGTAAGGTCTTTGCTCAGTTCAACACTTTAACCAACAGATGGGGTGTCTGGTGTCTTCAGTTCCTTAAAAAGCCCGATCTGCTATCTGTTGTTGTAGGGTGCCTCATCAGCCTGGGTGTGAAAATCACAATATCTGACCTGCTACTCAGGTGAGACTGGCAATGAAGCTGGGCTGAGGATGTGACAGCCCTTGCTCTGCTCTTGCTGCAGCTGTTTGCCTTGCTGCAAAAATGTAAGGCTCATAAAGCCTGCAAGATTCCTGGGCCTGAGTGCTGAGCTCAGGTCAGCTTCAAACTGTGAAACAAGGTCTAAACAACTTAAGGAAATTCACCAGCTGAGGTATTACTGACTTCTTAAGAGACTCACTTCCCACAGGTTGGTCTTCAAGGTTTTTCCTCTAATTCAGACTCTTCTATGAGCTTCTGTGTAACTAGTCTGACTTTGGCAACCAGCACGATAGACTGGCACTAAATGGCCAGCTAAACTTTCCAGAATTTTTAGTTGAATTATGAAAAACCAAATGTTTTTCCTGGGTCATAAGCAGCAAGTTTTTTTGTGTAGATTGCAAATTCATATTAGTGAATTTGGATAATCACCCAGCACAATCTTGGGTCTTTTGAACTTTGTCATTTCAGCAATTGCTTTTAAGCAACAGGTTCCATGTATAGCATGCACATTTATACACACACAGAGCTTTTCTGGATCTTGTGTGGAATTTTGCATTTGTACTGGGGCACACTTTTAAAAAAAATACTTTTGGTTCTTTTTTTAGTTTACTAAATTTTCCAAATCAGATCAAGACAGCAAAAATAATGCCAGAGTAAATTAGAAGCCTTAATTTAATTATGTGCATAAATAGGAAGCCAGTTAAAAAAAATCAACACACGCCACCCAAATGTCATCAGTTTATTGAGTTTATTCTTAGTGTTCCTCTGGTATGGATACATACAGTGTAGTTATAAGTGTTTTAAAGAAATAGTGTTCTTCTGTCATCATATTGTATTTGCACAAGATCCTTACACCCAACTTTTTTTAAATGAGGCAAAAAAAAAAAAAAATGACAGCTTTTTGGGATGTTGCCCAAATAAAATTTTCTGTTCGCAAATGATTAAAATTTAAGCTACATTTAAAATATGCTTTTGTATTGTTCTCTGGGGGCATTGAGTAGGAAGGAGGGAATTCGAAATCATTTGATGTTTTACTGATTGTTAGTGGTCAATGAACCATGGATACTTGAGAATACTTGAATTGTCAGCCTAGTTAGCAATACACCTACTTCCTTTATTATTAGGAAATCGCAAAACACTACTTAGAATGAGAAATACAATTTTGACAATAGTATCATCATCAGATTAACATTAAGATTTTTCAAGAGGTAGTTATGGAACACAGAGTAATTGCTCTACAGCTTCATGTGACATTAAAACAGCTCTACTGTGCTATTGCAATTTCCTTATTTATATACTCGTTTATACAAGGAGAGGTTAATTAGCTGGATTTTTTTTAATACAGCAAATATTGCGTCTAATAAACTCTAGTTTTAAATAGTGCGAAAGTTATCCAAAATTGCTATATGGTATAAATATTACAAAGCATGGTTCTGAATGCAGTGACTTCTCCTGACTGTTGGATTTGTTCTGGGCAACTTGAGTGTTCCTTACATCTGGCAGGTGAGTGAACAGTTTATAGTGCAATAATAGTAGAGGTCCTAAGCATTGCAGTGAATACAATTTGACTAATACAATGTTAGGAAGAAATTCTTCATTATGGGGTTAGTGAGGCACTGGTATAGGTTGTTGAGAGTAGTTGTGGATGCCTCATCCCTGGAAATGTTCAAAGCCAGGCTAGATTGGGTCCTGAGCAACCTGGTCTAGTGGAAAGTGTCCCTGCCCATGGCAGAGGGGCTGGACTAGAGGATCTTTAATGTGCCTTTCAACCCAAGCCATTCTGTAATTTTGTAATGAAAAAAAGCATTAACAAAATTCTAGTGAAGAACTCAATAGTTAAGAAGTTGTTGGCATGACTGGGAGCAGATGAAGTGGTTAAGAGTTCCTTACTCAGTGGAAAGGCTGGTTTGTCCTGGGTCTTTCCTGTTCAACAAACTTATCAGTGACCTGGAGAAGGAGACTGAGCTCTCTCTCATCAAGGTTACCAACAATGCCAAATGATGTGAACCACCCTTTACACTGGAGGGAAGAGCTGACATTCAGGGGGACCTGGAGAGGCTGCAGGAGCAGGGTGGCAGGAACCCTTCGTGGAATTCCACAAGGATGGGTGCAGAGCCAGGTGCCTGGGAAGGAAGTGCCCCTTGAAGTTCTAGGGACTGAGGAATGCCAGGCTGGGGAGCAATTCTGCTGAAAGGGGCCTGGGGCACAGCAAGAACAAGAGCTGGTGGCATGTCCTGGGAGCAGGGAGGAACAGCAGCCTCCCAGCTGCGTGAATGGGAGCTTGGTCACCAGATCAGCAGAAACAGCACTTTTTAGTCAGCCACACTGCTGTGGCATCTGGTCTGAGCTGAGACTTCTGAGCAGGATAGATGTTGACCAACCACGGCAGGTGGCACAAAGGCCACCCCAGTGCTCGGGGGCTGAAGCACTTGACCTGTGAGCAGGGGCTGGGGGACTAGGCCTTGTTCACCCTAAAGAAAGAAAGTGCTGCTGGGGTCCTCCGAGCAGCCCTTTGGCATCATGATGTCATAAAGAACATGGGTCCAGGCTCTCCACAGTCATGCATAGTGGGAGTTTGAGAAAAAAGGGGCACAATTTGAAAAGAGAGGTAGGGGTTGCACTGTGAAACAGTGCTGTTTCACCCCACAATCCAGCAGTGCCACAGGTTGCCCAGAGAAGTTGTTATTCTCCTTCCTTGGAAGTTTTTCAAGATCAAATGTTCTGACCCTGCATGTGGCCTTGCTTTGAGCAGCTAGTAAGCCCAAGGACCTCCTGAAGTCCCTCCCAACCTGAATTGTCCTATGCAACAAGATCCAGTGGGAGGACAGATGCAGATCTGTAATATCGAAGGGGTCACATTCAGGGAAGTATCCTGCGGTAGTTCTACGCATGGGTTTTGTTGGCTTGCTTTTTATAAAGTCTGAAGTATAGCTGAACTTAATATCATATTTAAAGTAGTATTGAGAGCTGCACAATACAAAATAGAAGTATTTTAATACCACTCTGTTGGTGTCTTGGAGCCAATGATTCAGGGGACTCTGGGCTCAGTCTTGCTGCTACTGGTCCAGTCAGTCCTTTTTTGTTAGTACTGGGTGTTGGGAAGCCTTCTACTCTCCAGTGAGCCAAGAACAAAGACGTTCTGCCTTGTAAAACTGCCAGTGGCACGAACAGACAGAAATACAGCCCCAAATCATCTGCACCTCGTTACTGTGTTCAGCAGCGGGCCAGCCTGTAATTGTTGAGTGGTTCCTGCACTGGTCAGTGGGAATTTCTGTGGAAGGAACCCCTGCAGGCACCATAAATAGATCACCTAAGAGAGGCTTAAAAATCTGAGTGCTGAGTTACTGATAGCAGGTCAGGTTTCTTGAATTAAATAGAGGACTGCCAGATTCCCAGTTAGGTTTATTTTACTCACAGCTGGGGAAGAAGCAATGTGATTCCCATTTGAGATAAAAAAATGGAGATAAAAAAGGCCTTTGCAAGCTCTGATTTGTTTTGTTTCTTCTGATCCTAATGTATTGTTTACCCACCAGTCCACATCACTCTCAACAGCACACGAGTACCCTTTCAGCAAGGGTCTTAAATACCTGGCAGAACAAGCTGGGATCCAGGAGCTGTGCCACAAAGCATCATCTGCAACTTCCTTATGTCCTCAGTAAGCATCTCCATATGTTGTTATTACACAATTAAATATGTCAATGTTTGGTGAGTTGGCTTCGGTCTTTTCCACAATTGCCATCATTATGATACAATCCTGCAGGTATTTACTGGGCTCCTGCCTTCCCTTCAAGCCATCTTCTCAATAACTGTAGAAGTGCCCTCACTATGTCTTTTTCTTTGTGCAGCCACTCTAGCTCCGTCTTCAATAATTCATGATCTTGCAGGAGGTGCACCAAAATGATTTTAGCTACCTCCAACATTTTTGGACAGAAGGATAATAAAAATGATTTCACAGTAACTAAAGTAAGTCAGTTCATTGGTGAAAGCACTTAAATATAACTTATTAGCTATTCAGGAGGAAGGTTTTACTAAAGGTACAATGCATTTATGTATTGAAGTGCAGCTCAGCTCCTGAAAAATGACTACGTAAATAAGCACTTGTCACATCTTGTTTTGTTGATTTTTTTTCTTCTCCTAAATTTGTTTTTTGCTGTTAGCTCTATTGCTGTCATGATTTTAACCATGAAGTAGCTGGATCTTACTCCTAGTGGAGTTAATTCCCAGTGAGTTACACTTGGATGTTGCCACTGATGAGCTGCTGTTTCAGGCATTCTTACAAGGCAGAAGGCACAAGTCAGTGTGACCCTTGGCACAATATGACACACAAATTTTTGGAATATGATAAAAAGATCAGGTTGTGGTCCAGTTTTCTAAGTCTGGGGTATAAAATTATAACTGAGAACACTGAGGTAAATCCACAAAATACTTTAAACTCTTGATTTCCACTATACCTGACAGTGTGCCTGTATGTCCAGTGGGAAATTAAGAG
This sequence comes from Cisticola juncidis, assembly GCA_013400215.1. Lineage (NCBI taxonomy): Eukaryota > Metazoa > Chordata > Aves > Passeriformes > Cisticolidae > Cisticola > Cisticola juncidis. Next base: position 338,500 of record VXBR01000897.1, read on the forward strand.
TCACTTTGGCTCCAACAGCATCCGTGGGTAATCTGTATTCCTGGTTTCTTGATGTCTGGGTGTAGGGGCTATTAGCACTAATAGACTTAATTCTAGCACTGTGCAGAGGCACGACATAGTCCTGAGGAACCAGAGCTTAAATCAAGAAAAAAATATAACTGCACTACTTCCCAAGTCTAAGATGAGGAAACAGCTGGGGAGGTGTTTCAAGAGTACAGGTCTGACTGCAGACATCATAACTCAAGTTACTCAAATGTTTGGCTCCCTTTATCTGTTTTGGATCTCACTGTTAGCACCTTGGTACTTGTGTACAAAGAACACTTGATAGCACAATCACAAAAGCAATAAACAGCCTTACAAAGACATAGATCTAAGGTGACTCCTTCAAGTGGAATCCTCCTTTAAGCATGATTTCAATGTCACGTATCATAATTGCATCTAATATTAGAGACTGACTTAATGCAACACAATGTCAATGACAATATAAAGGCAATCATGAACAGGGAAGGTAGCTGAAAACTGTTTGGGGGGATGGAAGAAAGGATTACACTACAGTGAAGACTTCTGTAGACATTACAATCCTTTTTCAGCAACACACAGAGGATTTTTTTCTCTCCTAAACTTCTGGAAATTTTTTTCCTGTATACATTTTGATCGTGGAATCTGCCTGTAATCTCTAAGTGTGATTTAGGGTTGGGTTTTTTTCCCCTTTCTCAAACTTGTGAGCCTATCTTCTGCTAAGCACTGAAGTAACATGTATAAAGTTGTTTAGCAAGCTGAATAGACTGTCAGATGCTGAGCATTAAATACACACACAGGAAAGAGTTTTCTTCTTCCCCTCAGCAGCAGATGTCCACCCACCCCCCAAAGGGATATGGTTTAAAAGATGTGAAGCTAGACTATTTTGGCTTTATCAAAGTCAGAAGACAGAATGAAAATACCACACGTCTTCCTAAATGACTTTGTCTCTATGGGATTTTTATGGGTGTAGGTAGCAACAGTGTAACCTGCTTATATCAGCTTAAAAGCATGTAACCACAGATGGGCCCTGTGGCTTGGATGTGACTCCTTGCAGTGGTGCTTGTGATGGGGCTGTAATTTCAATGAATTGAAATAACATCAGCAGTCTCTGGCTTGCCCTGATGTGAGTGCACAGGTGCACACAGAGGTGCTGGAGAGGAGCTGCCTTTACCAGTGGCACTTCTAGACCTGCTTATGCCAGGCAGAAACAAGCATCCTCCACATGCTTCAGGTTTGGCTGGCCTACAGAGTCAAAGAAGGAAACCACAGACTGAGTTAGAAGTGACCCACAGGGATCAACAAGTCCAACTCTTTCCCCCTTGTCTCCTCTCTTCAACAGAGGAATGGATTTATTTATGCCTATAAATGTTCAGCTGAAATTCTGTGACGAAACTAGAGATAGATCGATATAACCAAAGCAAATTAAAAACCTTTGCAAATGTTAACATAGCAGCAGGTGAGCGCTTAGGTTCTGAAACACAGAAAGTTGCCTGGGCCTTTTCTACTCATTTAAATATCTTCCTCCTCCTCCTCCCCCTCCTCCCTCAAAAAAACCAAAAAAAACCACCAAAAACAAAACAACAAAACAAAACAAAAACAAAAAACCCAAAGCAAAACCAAGAAACAACCAACCCAGAGGTTCAGAGGGAATCCATTGTATTCCAGTCTCAGTGGTTTGTCATGAAAGCCAGGTTGCTGGACCTCAAGCTGAGAAAAGCTTTAAAAGTCATTGGAGTCTAAAACAACACCTGAACTATCAGTATCTCCTATAAGAGAATTAAATTTCTTTTTTTTTTTTAGTGGGCTGCCATTCTAATAATGCTTTGAATGTCAGCAGTGATAACTGTTTCTAATTAGTCGTTTCAATTCTGTGAGGATGGAAGGAATCCATAACAAAAAACAAATCCTAATGAGGGATGGAACTCTCCTCCTGAGAAACAGTGCTCTGAGAGCTGCAGAGATTTGCCCCATGGGGACTTGACTGACACTTTAGCTTAACACTTGAGGGTTTAAGTGACCCTACAGAATATAAATCAGCTTGTGCTGTCTCAGCATTAGCTGCTGAGCAGCCAGTGCATGGGAAAGTTGACCTTTTTACTCAGGTTGGCTTGAAGCTTAGTTGAAAAAACACCTAAGTTTTGTTGGATTGAGAGTACAGGTGGGAAGCACTTATAAGTTGGTTGTACATTGTGAAAAGTCCTCTTTCGAAAGCCTTTCCATGGATGACAGGGAAAAGCTGAGTGTTGAGATGTCCTTGGTGCCTGGCGAGCTCCTGGTTTGGGATAGCCCTGGGAGAGGATGCTGAACTCATAAGCAAATGACATTACAGTCTTGAAAGTGAGTCTACTCCTACAAGCTTGTGTTACCAATACCTTTAATAAATACACAAGCATAGTCTTTTACAGCCTAGTTTGAAAAACTGAAAACATGACAACTCTAAAACTGTTAATGATACCAATGGCTATGCTGTGTGGTTCCAGACCAAAGAAGAAAAGCTACAGTAAGTGATGACTTACACCTTACAAAAGGGCTGGAGTTGAAGGGTTGCAGGACATGATACCATTTCCCAAAATGCAGCAAAAAGAATGAACATAAATGCTTTCAGATTTTTGAATGACTCAGTGTTTCTTAAAAATGTGGAGGGGAAAATGATTTCCCCTATAAATAAAAGACAAAGACACTGTTTTGAATAAATAACTCATCCATGCCTGGAAAAGCCACCCACTGATTCACATTTTCCTCTGCTGTGTCCATCCAGCAGAGGTTGCTAATGACTCTGATAGCAAGTTATTTCAGTCAGTAAAGGTAAACTGAAGAATACAGGATTTTTCCACTGACCTTTGTGCCTCTTTTGTATCCCTGCTTGCACTTGTGGAAAAGCACTAAACAGGTATAAATGCTCTTCATGTCTAATACCTGGTAGCCTTCAGCTCTGCCGAGGCAGCCTGGTAGAAATGAGGCTGCCTTGCTTTTGCTGCTTTATGAAATATTCCCCTTTTATTTTTAGTTTTTCTGCGACCAGCAAATTGCTAATGCCTCTGACTTGCAGGCAAGATTGCCTGATCCTCATTGCTGCAGTTTTGTTACCAATGCCCAGGGCTGAAGAGAATTTTTAACAGCAAGAAAGACAGGCTGAATATGACGAGGCAGTGGATATGAGTTTGTGGAGTTTTTTCCTGAGGACTTTGTTTCAGTTTCTTTCATGTCATTTATTACTTCTAGGCTTGTGAATGAGTAAAAAAATAAGTGTTTGTTGTTATTTTGATTTTTCTTTTAAAGAGAAATTATCTTCTTGCTTCTAAGGTCATTGACATGGTGGTCTGTGCTTCCAAGGAGGATATCTATTCAATTTTCTTTTCTTTAGCAGCCTGTTGGACACCTTTGTGGAGGTTCAGAACATTTCTGTTTCCAGCAAAGCAGAGTAGCAACATCTGCATTTATCTGGCAATCCTAATAATCTGCTCAAAGTTACAAGAAGGGGAACCCAAAAAATTATTGGAGAATTGAAGCCATGACATTTCCTATATTTCACTTCATTTGAATGTGAATAATGAAATTTAGCAGCCATCACTGTTCAGGTTTAAAAATTGTATGCATGCAGGTAAGCACTCTAAACAAGAAATGCAGTGCCAAAGTAATCTCTGTGCCATAATATCCACAAATTCCCTGGAGTTATAGTAGGGATTAACTTGCTTCATAATGTTTGAAAACTGGAGGAAAGAATGAATTAAAGCTTTCTACCAGAAATTCCAATCAACATTAAAGAGCTGAATGAATACTACTAAACATAAATTTAGAAAAACCCAACCCAAACCTGCTCTTACCCACTCAAACGTTTAAATGGATGTTTTTCATCCATTTTTTTCTCTGTGAGTGGCTTTGCTCAGTGAAAGTTTTAGTCACACACATAGATTAGAAGAATGAACTTTTGAACTAGGCACAAGTGTTAAAGGAAAAGAATTGGTTTTATTCCCACATGAACTTTTGCATGAACTGTGCAAATGTGCAAAACCACTGACGCAGTGGAAATAGAAGAGGTCTTGTGCTTAAACTCAGCTCAAGTATTCAGCAGTAACTGCTACAGAGACCATGGAGTAAAAAGAAATATTAGCAAAATAAGTAGGAAAAAAGGAAATTGCAGACTGTGAATGTATTTTTGAGAGCACTAATAGAAAGTAATTTATAAACTGAAACTACTCACTGTTAACTACTCACTGAGATTTGGCCCACTATAATGGTTTAAGATGAAGAACTGATACACCTTTGTATAACTTATGCCCCCATCTGTAACTTATTTCAATCAAAATGGAAGTATCTTGAATCTTTCCAAACATGTCAATTATGAAATCTGTGTCCAGTTGCCTGATACCAGGAGATCAGTGGGCAGCCTTGATGATTCAGCTATTTGATGAGTACAGTACAATACAGCAAAAGAGTTGCAACGTCTATAAAGACAATAAGGTTTAGTTTCTGGCCTGATGTTGTGATAAAGAAAGTGCAATCTTCTGTATTGTCCATCTCCTACAGATTCCTTTTTCTTATTCATAATTGAAAAAATTGCTGGGAAATGCCTCAGTTTTGTCCTTTGGGGATTGGGTTTTACCAGTCTGCTAAAAATGTCCACTGAAGTAACTGGTTTTTCTAAAGACTTTTGACCTTTAAGGTGAAATAACCTCATACATAATCTTCAGTGCAAATTTTATAGCAGCTAAGCAATTTTCCAATGCAGCTGGCCATTTTTATATCTTGAAAACCTGGTAATGATACAAACAGTTGATTATGGTTTACAATGGCAATAAACCTCTCAGTATTGGTTGTTACCAAAATAAATTGCCATTCTGTTAAATGTTAAATAACAAGTCATAAACTGCTGAAAACAACCAATTTCTTGTGGATTATTGCCTGAATAAATTTTAGTAAGAAGTGCAGATCATGAAGCTGTGATCAGCAGATCAGGCCTAATGAAATTTTATATATTTTAAAAAGCTGAAAGATCCTCAGAATATGATGCAAACTGTAACACCCATTAAACAACAAGAAAATTAAGTCTGGTAGTTCTGGCATTTTTGTGTGAGACTATTTTTATCCTTTGACACCAGCTCTTGCTGTTTTCCATTGTTTCTTCAGGTGCTGAAAAACCCAGTCAATGCCAGCGGGTTGAACCCACTGAGAAGGCAGACAGGAGCCTGCTCAAATACCAAGCACCGACATGAGATGCCTGCTCAGAATCAGAGGGGCTACTATCTGCTTTGGAGTAATTACAACTGCTCATCTCAAAAGCCAAAAATGTCATCAAACATTCACAGCTCAGGTGCCATCTTCCCAAGAGTGAGTGACAGATCTTCACCATAGCAACGAGTGTTATCTCCTAAGAATAACATCAACCTCCCCTGTTACTAGTTTTAAATCCTTGGGGGATATAAACAGCAGTTGCAAGGCATGTGTGCCTTGATTGTGCATTTTCATTACTTAGTATGTACCCAAGGCTGTGCATTAGCTGCTCTAAGACTGAAAAGGACATCACCCGAAAAGGAAGTAATTAAAGGGATGGAAAGACAGCCATTAATAATCCGGTCCTGGAAACATGATCAGGGAGAGGTCTCCTGTTCGTGCTCATGAAAACCAGACCTCTCCACAGAGAAGCCTGGCAGAAAGAGCTCCTCAGCAGCAGCATCCTCCCCCTCGATCTGCAGGTTGATTTCAAATCAGTCAGGGAGAGGTGGGAGAAGAGAGCAAAAGGATGAAGGGAGAGAGGGTTATTTCTATTTCTCTGCTTTTTCTTCTGCACCTCACTTCCTGCATATCTTTTTTCTCAGGCAGAGTTGAAATCCAGGAAATTTGAACCAAACATTTTAGCTATTTTAAATTGCTTGCATTATGCATTTTTTTCAGAATGTCACCAAAGCTTTTTTGAGTCAAGGAGATGAAATTCCCCTCATAATAGCCCTGTAGGATACAGTGATATCCAGGGACTGCCATAAAAATGCCATTAAGAGACATTTCATTTTGGCTTCTGGGGGCTCTACACTTATCTATTTTGACTTAAACTCTTTCTTCCATCTCTGCAAGAGAGGAACATGACACAGGAGTTGCACAAAATGAGCTCAGATCAGGGAAGACAGATTGTAAATCGAGACTTGCTAGAGCTAAATCATGTTCTCTCTCTTGATCTCTTATCTGATAACTTTTATCCAAAAGGTATTGGGGAAGTTAATTGCAACTGCTAAGATGAATCTTTAGGAAATATCATTCTCCAGGGCCTTTTTTCCCCTGCTCTCCAGACCCCATGTTGCATTTTTTTCAAGGCCTCAGATATGAAATGGTTGTTTATCTTGTGAATTTTAACATCCTTATACTTTCCTACAGAACTGTTCAGATGAAGAAGAAAACTGTAGCTTTTTATTTGCAAGGTTTAGGAATCCAGAGAAGCAGTGCATGAGGGGGAAAGACAGTGGCTTTCTGAATTCAAATGCTTGCTCTACTTGACAAGCTAAAGACAAAAGTAAAAAAGAGGTTTTCTTTTTAGAGACTGAAGTACTATAGACAGTCTTGGATTAGAAACTGGCTGAAATTCCTGTTGTAAACTTCTAATTACCTTGTGTAGTATGACTTCTAGATACACTATCTTCACTTGCAGAGATAGTGAAGTTTTGGGTACAGGTTAAAACAGCTTTATGCATATAAGAAACAGGTGTTGATAAAGGCTGTAGGAGATCTAGTTACTCCCTGAAAATAGGTATCACAAAACTCTTGGTGGTAAAATATTGCAACTTTCCCATTGCCAATAAGTATTTTAATATTCTCAGATCACCAAACTAAAAACAGGGACAGTTGTTACTTAACTGACAGAACACAGGCACCAGAAGACATGCAAACATCTGAAGGAAGACCAAAACATAATCAATAGCTGTTGGGAAAGGTCTGTTATATCACACTCTAAAGGAGAGCTCTTCCCTCACAGGTTAGTCAGATGGATAGGAAGGACCTTATAATCCGTGCAATATATTGGTGTGCATGCAATGAAGTGACTAAATAAAACACACAGGAAGAAAGAGGCCCCATCTGCTTTGACACCAATGCAAACACTAACAGCTTTTAACATTTTGCACACTCAAAGTCAAGTAAATTACTATATTGCTGACAGCTTCAGCAGTGGCATGAAAGTTGATTGGATACAGCATCTGACTACGTGTGTTATCTGCTTCAAGGTCCAAGTGGTTTTATATTTCAATGCATCAGAGAAATGGATAAAATCTGGATACTGTGTCAGAGGGTGGATAAGGATCTTGAATGCTGAGGAACACCTTACATATGGGGATGGAAGAACACTTCTAAAACATTTCTGCTATGTGACAGAACAGAGAGGACAGATAATGTATTCAAAAGTAGCACTGGATTCAGTGATCTAGGTTTTCCCCCCTCATCCTGACAATGTGCAATTTGTATATTCACATCCAGTATCCTAATAGCACATGTAATTTTTGAACTCTAGCTGTATCTGGCATAGGTACTGATAAGGCATTAAGCAGATAGAGCACTGCTGGCATCTACAGTGCTTTTGGACCAGAGCATATTGCTGTTCATAAGCCGTGGAAGATGGTGAGTCCACAAAACCAAGCATGGCTAGGGAGGATGCATAGGAAGCAAGGGCGTTGTATGGGTGTGTGTGCTAGAAGTAAGCAGGGTGGAGCTAGAGAGGAGACACTTTTCCTATAGGAGGAAGAAGGTTGTCTATCCTTTATTACAGAGTTTTCCTTTGCTGAACATGGCAGAGCAGCGATTCATTGTAAAATCTAGCAAAATAAGTGAGCTTTGATTTTGTTTGCTCAGTTTCTCAAGAGCTGTTCTAAGACTAAGGTTAAAGGCCACTAAACAAATGCAGGCTCCATTTGTTTCGAAATAACTTCATGGAAAATATATTTATATCATCCAGTGACTAGTTTTTTTTATATTTTGCGCTGATACTTTCTTCACTCAAAGCAATCACGACTTGGGTTGTGTTTCTTTACGTGCAAGTGCAATCAAGACGAAAACCTAAAGTCACAAAAAGTGTTTTTTACAGAGTTACACTGCAGTGAATTTCAGGCAGTAGGAAGGGGGGCTTCTCTGGTGTTAATATGATACCACTTTTCTGACCACTGTTTCTCCATACACTTTGAAGGAGGTAAATGTTAAAAGGTGGAGCTGCTGACCCAAGTATATTTTCCTCTATACTTGCAGCTAAACAATGAAAGGGGGTGACTGTGACACACAGGACAGGAACTGAAATATATACTCAGGGCATTCCTCAGTTATTCTCATTTTGTGAGGCAAACAGAAACCTCAGTAATGGCCGTACTGTGGAAAGGGAATTTTGAATGGCAGTTTGTTTTATGACTCCTAATTTATTTCTCCTTCAGTTGTTGGTCTCATGACTGACTCCTCCTTTCCTCTCCCACTCGCACTGTGGTGTCATTCTGCAACAGCTTTCCTTGCATTTCACTCTACGCAGCCTCATAAGTCTTACTGTGAAAGGCTTTGGCACATAAGCAGTGAGGAAAAATCTGTGTAACAAGCCTGATGCCTTAGAAATATTTTGTGTGTTCCTCTGCAGAGGATAGAAAGTGCAAAAACACAGGGGAAGGTATTCTGCGGAAAAAATGTATTACTGTATGTCACATGAACGCTGTTTGAGAGCTACAAATTCCTGCACAAAAAATAATAAAAAAAAAAAAAGATGAACACCTCTCCTGCTGGAAGCATACATCAGAAAACATAGCTCAGCCTCCACTTGGGTTGAGGCTTGGAAAAGATCAGGAGAATGGGAGGAAGAGAGCAGGGGGCACCCTGCCTGTCTCATTTGCAAGCTTGGACAGTGTGTGACATGGGCATCCCAAAGGTATCTCTGCAAGCCCTGAGCCCCTGCTTGAGTGATGCACCAAGGGCTGATGGACAGGTACCTGCCTGTTCCTTTCCCAGGCTTTGCTCAGAAAAAGGACATGCAGCTGAGGTTGAAATGAGGTGGGATGATAGGAAAGAAGATGTAGTGTGGCCAGTGGGAGTAGACCTGGGCTGTCTCTGAAGTGCCCTGAATCTCAGAGCTGGTGTGCACACATCTCGCTCTCCCATCGAGTGATGGGAAGGGAGGTCAAAAGAGCTCAGTTGGAAACAACTGCCAAGGATAGCGAATTCTTACAAATTAGTGTGCCTTTTGGGAAGGAAGAAGGCAGTGCAATTTTGATGAGAAAGGCTGCCTTCGGTTTGGGCTTAATCATGCAAGGTGCTGAGTGCCTTCAGTCCTCATTCATGTTGATAGGAACTGACTGTCCCCATGCTACCTGGCAGGCATGGCTGCTAGGTCAGCTCTCATTCCCCTCTTCCCCACAGCCTGTCACTTTGCTTCCTGAAGAATGTCTTATTTGATGTCATCTGTAGCACAGGGAATTAATGAGGTTTTCTTTCAGAGGCTTCTCATTTATCCCCAGGAAATCAAAGGGACAGATGTTTTTCTCTGCTAGAAAGTAAACCTCTAAGAAGATGACAGAAAAGAGGTTGTTGGATGCTTGTAGCATCCCTGTCCCAGAGATGCAGAGGGGGCTTGGACCTACTTTGGGTCTGAAAACATAGAGCAGCTGTTTGGTGTCTGACTGTCCTCATGGGCTGTGGTTCTCCTTTCTTGTTTCAAAGGATTTCTAACCCTCAGGGCCCACCTCTGACCACATCATTCCTTGAGAAATGGATGCAAGGCACGCTTAATGTCAATGACATCTTAATTATCTGGTCTTTGAAAAGCGAAAAGGCCAGGACAAATACCTCAGTTAGTAGGAGAATCAGAGTATTTGATAAACATGGACTACATGCATCTAGTTGAGATGCCTCTATGCTGAACTGTGCAATTCACAAAATGTAAATGGGGTGCTTATCAGATGGATTATTTTCTGAAAGCACAGGCAAAATTACAGTAATTACTTTTCCTCCTGCTACATTATCTGTATTCCCAAGAAATTTTATAACTTCATGCATAAAATAAATAAATATTTACTTAAAAGATCATAAGAGCTGAGTAAAGGTTACCTTCATTTCACACAAAATCAGCATTTCTCTTAAACAAAAAAAGCTGTTCTTGGCAGCACGAGATTTTCACGGGGGCAGGTACTGTCAATGAAAATTTTCCCAAGAACATCACTAGATATTAATCTAGATTTTTAATAAGCTACAATTTTCCTTAAATTCCCACCTCTTTGACATGTCCCTGGGTGAGAAATGAGTTCCTCCTATTCTTCCTTCAGCAACTGAGTGCTTCAGCCCAGCTTTTTAGATATAAACACCAAGATTATTGCTTGAGAATAATCGATATTAAGGACTCACCTTTTTAATGTGAGATAAAGATTAATCTACTTTGTCACTCCACTTAGACTCCCTTTAGCCCACTCATATGCATGCATTTGATTATATTTTGTGATTAAAAAAGAATAAATCTAAAGGAATAGTTAAAAAAAATCATCTGCTGTGGCTTGTTCAGCTAATCAAACTGGGCAGATTATGATATAATTGTAATACCAACTGGTTCTACAGTGTCATAGGGCTCTGTAGGCAAGTAATATGCAAGCTTTATAACACTCTCCCATCCATCCCAAATGTAAGCATGTTAACCTTGTTTATTTGTTTTTTTATTCTCACAAATGAAAAGCAAATTTTTCTTGGGCATATGTACCCTTTGTTAGCCTAGAGTGATAATGCCTACAGTCTTTTACAGTTTTGTCCTCAAAATTTCCCCACAAGGTAGAAAGTGCTGTTTTGTTATAACTGAGAAACTGAAGTGCAGAAAAGTTAGAAGACTTCTCATGGCCACCTGGGAAATTCAAAAGGGGTCAATAGCTCAAGCTCTTGAATTCAGCTGGGACCTCCTCACTTCCCTTCAAGCTTGCATGTAGGAAAGATGGTTCACAGCCACACTCACATCTCTGATCTGGGAATACTGCAGTGTCCTCACGAGGTACCTCTGGATCTAAAACAACCTGTCTGACTGTACTCTGAAACAGCCTCAGAATGTTCAGCCTGCTCATCACAGTCTTCACCATGAGCTGTGAGGATGGGAACAAGCAGCTGGGTGGTGCTACACACTTGAGCAAAAAGACCAGGACATCAATCCCTTTAGGGATAGCACCAGGGTCTGAGAGCTAATTCCAATTCCTAGGACATTGTTTCAGCCTCTGAACTAACATTCTTCACATAAAGTACAGTTAATATGCAGGTGCTTTGTTTATATGCTTTAATATGCTGGGCAGAGATCTTGTAATGTGAGCAATGTCGAGCCAAAAACACCCCTTTGATTCTGATTAAGAAATCAACACAAAGATTCAACCTCATCCCGCTCAGCCCATGCCCTAAGTGTGCAGAGATGGTAAGAGAAACATTGCTGTTCTGTAGCACATGCGTGCAAACAGTTGGGAAGTAGCTCAAAAGATATCAAGTAACTAATTGAGCATCATGACTGCACCACTGCATAAACTCCTTGAAAGAGCAGCAAAGGGTGAAAATTGCTGATGGCAATTTCGGCAGTAGAGTGATTTAGCTCAGAGGCAAAGAGAGTGGTGAAAGAGAGGGAGAATATATATGTCAGCGTGGGAGAGGGTGGATTGGTACAAGAAGGAGAGCATTAGAGTATGTGTGAGTGTGGAGGAGTGAGTTTCTCAGAATTAGGGCAAATTCTGCATTCATAGTAGACCTTGCAGAGAAGCTGCATGTGTGCATGTGTATACATTTATACAGGTTTGAGCTTGGCCATCTCGGGGTCACTAGTGTTTTTAAGGCATTTTTCTAGAACATATTTCCAGTTCTTGCAAGTGTAGGGGAAAAAAAACCCATGAAGGTGGGATTGAAAGTAAGGTGAAAATGCAAAACCTAAAAGATGTACCAGCAATTTGGAAAATACACAAAACCAGCAAGATTTTTTCTTTTTTCAGAAAATACAAAGATGGAGGTAGGGACATGGCAAGGGAGGACTGTTGTTATAATTGCATCCTAGAAAGATGTTGGCAGTGTTTATTAAAAGAGGAAGTGTAGGATGAGTGGGCATTCCACCTCCATCTCTGGGCAAAGGAGAACATGTAGAAGGTCCTGTGTCACTGACAATAAGCACTAGGAGTTTAACTTCAGAGATTCATCCTTCCTCTTTCACCATACCAGTGCCTTCATGTAGGCAAAAGGAAGATGCTGTTTGTTGTAACCCAGGGTCAGTGGATGTAGAGAGGAGAACACTTAGAAATCAAAGGTTAAACCAGTGAGAAATTCTTTTCAACAGCAACTTAGATAAAAATGTCTCTTTACTGAGATGGGCAGTGAAGTATATCCAAGTTCTTTATGCACACTGCATATCTCCGAAATGTATGCCAGGAAAACAGAGTCAGATGTTTAGGCTCTGGTTCCTACTCATTGCTGGTTTCCCTGGTAATCCACTGTAGCACTATTCCAGCTTTGAGACTCCTAAGCACAAATTTTTGGGCTCATTTCCAGTCACTTATCTTTCCATTGGGAACAGTCTATTTCTTACTTCACCCACTTAGGCACAGCAATTTATACTTCTGATTCATGCTGTGGTGGACAGAGGGGAAGATTTTATAGTGGTAATACCAATTGTCCCCTATCCCACAGTAACTTTAAAGTACTTAGCAAAACCTCAGGAGGTGTGGAAATGCATGACAGGAAAATAAAGTGTTCATGTAAGTAACAGAATTGTCCTTTACATATCCCTTAACCCCCAAAAGTCATGTTCACACAGCCAAAGTATCTGCTAATTAAGAAAACACCTCACAAGGCAAGGATTTCACCTTGAAAAAATATTTCAAATATATTCCCAGTGGTCATTGATCACGATAAGTAATTGATCTCTTGGTCAGTAGCTAAAATATTTTACTCTGACCACATTAACCTAAGGATGAACATCTAGGTGTACATTCAGTTGTCTGTACTTCCTGTTCTCTTGCAGTGGTTCAGTGCAGCATTGGCTAAGGACAAACAACATTCATTAGAACAGTTTATATGGAATAGCTTCATTCCTCACATTTCCCATGCTTGAAAACTCCCAGCACCAGTAGTTCCTACTGCCAGTCCTAGGATCACATAAAGGACTAAGAAAGCCCATTATTCCTTGATTTTGTCCTTTAGTATTACATCTATAAGGGAAATGGATTGCAATCCTGAGATTTTGGCTCTCTGCATGCTGACCTTACAGGGCACAGCCAAATTATTGGAGATGAATGTTTCTCTCAAGATGCTGTTTTCTATTATGTTCTTCTTTAGGAGTGGAAACCACCTGGGAGTGCCTGTTCAAATCGAACTTGATTTCTAGAAGCTTTTCAGCTTTACTGCATTTATGTGGCAATAATTACTTGCAAAATAAGGGCTGTGTGGATTGTGTTTTACCACATGATTTAGGTATTTGTGATGGATTTCCACCTGTTCAAGTTGTGATTGCAAAATCACTCTATGGAGAAAAAATATAGGTAACTGTCAACATTGCCTAACTGAGGTAAACACCTCTTGGTCTCCCAAAAGCTGCTTAACTGGTTTCCACTGTTTAAATGTACTCTTGACTGTGAACTGTGACAAATTCTCCATATGAGTTTTTAAATTGTTTCAAAGCATTAGGCCACAATCTCTTTGATATAATTTAAGGAATAATTTAATGGTAATGAAGTTAAAGATAGCACTCAAAATAACCCCTTTTAAGATGCCGAATCATTAATACACACTTGCATAAATTCCACTTCCAAATGAAATCTTTCAAAAGATTCTGAAAAGTTTTGCATGCTAGAGTCCACATTCATGCACAGCTCAGAGTGAGACTGTATAAAATAAAATAGTGATGGAAAAATCAGCAAGCCGAATTCATTAGCCAAAAGTTACATGTTCCTCAAAGCAAGTTTTTGCCTATGGATGGAATTAATTTTTTTAGTAGACTGGAAAATTAGGTGGGAATTGTAGGTCTCAGTGTTCACCTTGGCTCTGGCAGGCAGATGCAGTCCATGTTCACCTAAACCATATCCCACACAGGTGAACTGGTCTATCATCCATGTAGTCAGTGGAGTTTGGGGAGCCACCCAGTTGTCTGGATATAAAAGTACTTCTCTCTAAAAGAGGCATCTACATCTGGGAAGCTGAATGGTGCTGAAACCTCTCTCAGCCTGACTTGGTGGCTTGCTTTTCCACTGCCTGTAAAGGGAATATAAGCACTCTGCTCACACATCAACCTCTGGGAGCCTAAACTAGGGTCTCATCCTTTGCAAAACCTGCATGTCCCTGAGCTAGGTAAGCAAAGGCTTCTGTTGTGTCTCTGTGACTCCCTCCTTGTAGGCATGGGTGTGTTTGGACATAACCCGAAAGACATTTCAGTGTGAGAAAAACTGGATGCTGTGCCATGCAGTTCCTGTGTCCTGGCTGCTTCTGCACTTGAGGTTCAGGTGCCCAGATTCCCTCCCAAGGAGGAGGGAGCATACAGACCTGCAAGGCTCCAACCTTCATCTCAAGGCTGTCTGTGTTTCTGCTGCACTTTGGTTTGGGCAGGAGAAGCTGCTGGGTGCACGTTGCTGAGCTGGACCAATGGGCATTCCATGGAGTAGCTCCAGCTCTGTCCTTCAGAAGAGAGCTGAGGGCTTTGGAGAGACCCGTGCCATGAACACAGTTCTGGGCTTCTCTGTGGCCCTCGGAAGGGCTTCGTGAATTTCTTCCACAGATCTCTCAGCCCACTCTTTCAATTCCCATTGCTTAACTGAGAAACTGGCTTCTCTGTTGATGGCAGTGGAGAAGAGTACCAGCTTCTCTGGAGTCTAAGGTCTGACTGACCCTCACATGTGGATGTATTGAATCCTTACAATTGTTTTACAATTGGCTGTATATCAGTACTTTAAATAGGAAGTATTCCAAAGGTCTTATATAGGATCATTAAACAACATATTTTAGAAATTATTTTAAGATGCATTTACAACATAGATAGATAAATAAATAGGATAGATAGATAGATAGATAGATAGATAGATACCTTTTCCCCCTAAATGTCTGGGATTAGAAGCAATATGAAAAGTTATGTAATGTTTAAAAAACCATCACATTCTCCTAGCTGGTGGTAAATATGGATTTTGATGTTAAGGATATGCTCTTCTATTAATCTGATCGGCGTTTTCTCATTTTTCAAGTTTGTCCCTTTAGAAACATTCTTGTAAGCCCTTGGACATATTTTTTTGTTTTCCTCAGAGATCTTGAGATGATATTGAGTTGCCTGGGAAATTAGATTTGTCAGCTTTATTTCTGGTTGCTGTCTACATTAATTTTATAATTAAAACCCAGAGATGTGTGTCTAATATGTATGAATCTACAAAAATCAGAAAGAGGAAGAAGTGTGCTTAAGCCCATACAAAAGAAGTAGTTTGACACATGTCAGTGCTACATTTCAGTGCAATAAAGGAAATATTTTTTGGCAGGCAGCTCAGAGAACATGTAGGCAAACCAAGCAAAAACTCAAGAATCTGAAAATTAGTCTGTGAAGTATTTCTAGTCACTGTCAGTTTTTGCTAAAACACTCAAATACAAATTATTGGATTGCAGATTTGGTATGCACTACAAGTTTTGCTCATTTATACACAGATCATATATGTTGCATTTTGTATGGGATATGGAAGGAGAAAAAGGTTGGTTCAGAGAGCTCCTCTCCTATCCACATCCTCTCAACTTCATTTTCCCCTGATTCTGATCATTCAAGAAATCTTAAGCAAGGGGAAACACACATTTCCCCATCCTCTCCTTTGTTCTGTGACCATGTTCTAATGCCTGGCATTATTATTCACCACATACATTATAGTAAACTATTTGCTTTGTCTGCAGCCCCAACCTTAGAGTGACTTGTCCCCTTTGTAGATGATGTGAATAAGTCACTGCCTGTGTGTGCCAGCAGTGGTATAGTTCTCTGCTGACTGACACCCTCAAGAAATGGCATTGCTTTTGAGAGCAGCAAGCAACACCAAGGAGGTGCTCTGCAGATTTAGGAGCACCCCAGGAAACAGCTATCTCAGTCCCTACCTCTGCAAACCCTCCTCAAGTGGCAACATTTTCCAGCTGTTTCCTTGATGCACTGAAATCGGAGAGCTGATGTCAGGCTGTGGTCTAACATTTCCAGTGAGCCACAGCTGAAGATGGGTTCATAAACTCAGCACCCTCTTAATGATGTGGCAGTGCAGGACTGTGGATGTGACTGAGCACTAGATCTGTCTGCTTGAGAGCTAAACTGGGATGAGATAAAGTCACTGCCAACAAACATTTTCCAGCTCTCTGTGCTTTGAGTAAAGTTATCAGTGGCTGGATGTTATACCCTTGGTTTTCCAGCAGCTACCTGCAGTGAGGACCAAGTGCACTTTCCCCATGGTTCTTCCTCCTCAGCTGACTGCAATCTCACATCTCATGTCATGATGCCTGAAAAAGAGTGTCCCTAGGGATAGGTGGAAGCTGATTCTGGTTTACCAGCACAACTGGGCTGAGAAAGCAAGGTCCAGTCCTGTTTACAGGGGACCTGCTGGCTGTAGGCTGGATTCTGTCCCTACCTGCCAGATGTCTGATGGAGGCTGTGTAGCTGCTTTTCCAGTCATATGGCACAAGCCTTGAGTCACAGTTGCTCTCCTGAATTTAGATACTGTAGGAGTAGTGTCAGCTCCTGAAGATAGGTAGTGGTAATCCATGGTCTCAATTAGGCACTATGGTTTAGGACTTCCTGTTTCTCATATTTGAATGAAAATTTAAGTAATGGTAGCCTTTGGTCCATCAGGATAAAATTAGTCTGAGTATGCAGCCTTTCATCTTTCAAGACTAATTAATATTATCCATTTATATAAATCTTTATGAGTTCTCAGTTGCAATTGCTTGTTCCTTTCTTCTTTGTAAACTGGACAGATTGTCATTTACATGTGGATTCTCCCCTGCATATGAGATTATTGTTAGATGTATTTTATTATGTGATTTGGTAGACATTTTTCCTTTGTAATTCACCTCTCCCTGTATGACTTACACTAAAATAAACAGAAATCACATAATGAACAAAATAAAAGACCTGATGCACTGAGGAAATGAAAAGCTATGGTCCACTCAAATGGTCTGGAGACCTGACATATATGTACACAAACCCTTAGCAATCTGCAGACAGGAAGAAAAGGGATAAAGGCTGGATTGAGAAGCCCTTAAAAAGGTCAAGAAGAATGTCCTACAAACTCATGTGCTACACTTCAAGGCCTGTGTTTCTTCTATTTCCTTATGTTAGTGACTCGGGATGTGAGGGACACTCAGACTTTGAATTCAGAGGACCATGTCTCTCAATCAATTCTACACAAAGATCTGAGGACTGTCTGAAACCCCAGAGTTAAGAGTGCTGAGAAGTCAGGTGTGAACCTACAGCTGTAGAAAGGGGATCAGTCTGGCAGATGTCCTCAGAACCTGTTGCATGGATACAGCCTTGCATGAACTGATGGTGACTGGACAGTGGGACATTTTGCCTATCCAATAGTCAGCAAATAAAGTGCTCAGCTGGACAATGAAAAATTAGGCTCTGCACTCTGGAACATAGTATGAAGTGGTGAGTGCCTCCAGTGACAGGATATTCTGCAAGTTAGTTGAGTGGCTGACATTTCTCACATCTTTGT
The DNA here is from genome assembly GCA_013400215.1 of Cisticola juncidis. Classification (NCBI taxonomy): domain Eukaryota; kingdom Metazoa; phylum Chordata; class Aves; order Passeriformes; family Cisticolidae; genus Cisticola; species Cisticola juncidis. The sequence continues at coordinate 356,181 of VXBR01000897.1, forward strand.
CTCTATGTCCACATGACTGTGAAAATCCTGGTATTGATGGCTTTTAAAAGCAAATACTTGGTAGAAAAGATGCACTGTATGTCTGGGCTTTGGAGTGTTGCTGAGTAGCTTTAGTATTGGGTTTTGTCACAAACTCCTTTTCTCTCTGTTTCCTGGTGACACCTCTCAGACATCCAGTAGTTCAAAAAGTGAAGGTCTTAGCCCAAGTCAGTATGTTGCCATGTAATATAACTGATTTGAGAGAACTTTTAGCAGTGAGTTATGCTCTATGTCGTGACATAAAGTGGTAATTTCTTAACATCTTTGCTGGGAGAAGAGCCTTGGTATTCATGCATATCTTTAAACTTGTGCACCTCCTGCCTAGCTGCAAAACCGAGACTTTGTGTATCCAGAGCTATTTTCTTTGTTACTTAGCTCTTGATGTATGCTGTTACACTGGGTTCTTGTGGGATTTTGTGTTGCTTTTTTTGCCAGCCTAAACATTCTCCTTCGGTTTGTTTCACAATGCATCAAATAAAGAGAGTTAATGAAAACCTTACTTTAGATTAGTTACACAGAAGAACAGTAGCACTGATTGTGGGCTTGCCTGCAAGGGACTTTTTATAACCTTCCCAAAGCTTTGAATTCTTCACATGACTTAATCTCTGGAACGCCTTTTTTTTTCCTTTGGAACATGGTTTGTGGATTGGGTGAGTGGATTGGGGAACATGAAACCGGTGTGGGCCAAATGGGTCTGGAACATGAAACCTTATTTTGGTTATTTCTGGAAATGTTTTGGCTAATCCTTCCCTTTGGAAATTGTAAATAAAGTAATATTTTTTGGTAGCAAATTTGGGAAGAAGTTGTCTAGGTTCTTTCTACCATTCAGATCCACCCACTGTTGCTGCAGATCACGCATAGTTTCCCTTTGTAAACTGCCTGGAAAAAAGGCTTGAACTACTTCTAATTTAACTTTACAGAAGAAGAAACCCCCTAGAAAGAAGTCCATAGGAAGACAGCCCATATGATATCATATTGCTCAACCTGGAAGCAGTGAGTAGAGTGGATTGAACTGGGAAGCGGCTGTACAATCATAGCTGTGATGTTTCCTGTGGCCAAATGAGCCCCTTCACTGCTTGTGGGGGTATGTGCTGTGTGACAGTCACATCTCTAGCTGGCCTTTGATTAGGCCTCTTTCCCCAGATCCATCCAGATCACCCTCTGATGTCTTTCTCAATGCTGCATATGACAGAAACCTCAGCATTCTTTAATGAAAGACAAAAATTTAACTTCTCAATCCTAAACATATACAGATTTCCTGATTGCATGACCAATGTACGTCATTGAACTTGTGACCATCTGCCCAGGATTTATTACTGTAAATAAAAAGCTCTGCACTGCAGAAAAGCAACAGTTCAGTGTGACTGCCCAGTTCCATTTCACCTGGGCACACACTTCCATACTTTCCTTTGCACATTTGAACTGCACAGACCACGAAAATCAAACAAGGGCTGCAAATCCTGCATTGTTCCTGCTCCTGACTGTAAACCTTTGAAACAGTAAGGATTTCAGCCTCCATACTGAAATATACTGAAATGGGAAGACTAATAAAGTACTCATATAAGAAAATACTCTTTTTTTCATTGCTTCTCCATTTCCCTGTACTAACCTTTGTTTTAAGAGCATCTCATGGCTATAAACAGACAAGGGTTTTCTTTAGACTTAAAAAACTCATCTCACAACATTCTGTGTAAATATAACATAAGCTCTTCTCCTCTTCTCTTTCCTAATAAGATGAACCTCTTTGCCAGCTATGTACCTCCAAATCTTCTTGATCACTGTGAAGATTGAGGGAGAAGAACGGGGTCACCAGGGTATATTTGTGCTTCAAGAAAGCCTGCTTTCCCCTTCTCTATCCTTGGATAATTTCCTTAAGACAGTAGTTTATCCCTTTTACAGATCAGAGATTCAAATCCAGCCCTGAAACTAAAGTTTTAACTAGCAGAAGTTCTGTGGACTCAAATCAGGGTCATTCTTCAGATGTCCTCTTCCTCTGCAGTTTGGATAGATGAAGCAAGGACTTCATAGGGATAGAAATGAAATGGCAGGTGATTTCTGTAGACCTCTGCTGGGACAGTATTAGATGCCTTCCCTGTGCTGCCCTGTGGACAAATAAAACACCTGTTTTCAGAGCTGTCAATCAAGGACTTCTCAGGGTGGGAAATGTGTTTTAGAAAACTTGGGCTGTTGAGACACCATCTGGCTTCTTTCTCTGTCAGTATGTTTCATTGTGCAAAACCAGCTTCCAGTATCCCCCTGCAAAGCAGCTCCTGCCCTGCAATTCTTTATTAGACAAATAAGCCTTGAACAGGTGGCATGATGTTTATCCATGGCCGTTCCTCTTTTCAAGACAAAAGTGTATTTTCCACCATGATGAAATTTTAGCTTTTTTTATCTCCATCTAACCAAGGTGACAAGTTCAACCAAGCTGACAGCAAGTCAGAGTGGAGGGGGGGGGTGGAAATAACACCCTGAAATGAGTTCTGATTACCTGGCAAATACTTGCTTTCCATGAGTAATATATATTCTCACTAGCCTTCAAGGACAAGGAAAATGCTGTTGCTAACATGACTATCAAACTGTAGAGCTAGAGATGCAGATTTTTCTTGGAGGGAGGAGCTTCTTGCTCCTCTGCAATTGGAAGTTAGTATTATCTGAGCTTATTTTGGGAATAAAACCAACTGCAGAATCATTTTGGACAGTTCCTCTTTACAGAGACTCAGTCACAACACCTGAGGCAGCTGACTCCATGGGCAGAAGCAGCTGAGGAAATGCACAAACTCTCATAAATTCAATACCACCATAGTTTACAATGATTTTTACTATGAAATTTTATCTCTTCTTCTTCCTTGCTCCCCTTCTTAGTTTATAACAGGCTTCTGCGATGTCCTGGGATTTGTGTGGGGTTTTTTGATGGAACGCCAGGTTCTAACAAAATCCCTCCAGTCTCTATTTTTAATCCTCTTTTATGGTCTTCTGTTGCTTCACTCACATTTCCTCTCACAAGCATACCATGTCTTCCCCCTGTGAAATGCAAGTCAGCTTTTAACGTCAGCAATCAGATCTGCAGAGTGTACAAGTTTTCCAGCCTCCTCCCCAGACACAACCAGGCTAATCAGCTGTATTCAGTAAGGAGCAGTGATAAAACCAGAAATGTACCAGAGGGTTAATTTGAAATATAACAACTCTAATATTTTTCTGCAGAAAGTTTAAAAAAAAAGTGAGGGAAAACTTACCTAGTTAAGTGTATATTGCTATTATATTGAGCTATTTCAGAGCAACTACTTGAGAATCAATCTTTTTCTGGCCTTAAGTCCTGGAGTAGCCCTTTAAATTCATAGCCTATCTTCTTCCAAATTAACTGGTCTTTGCAGACAGGCCCTCAGCTAACTTATTCTAAAATTCTAAAATAGACAAACCAGTGTCAACGCCAATGCCCAAGGGCCTAACTCAGCCAGCTTTTCCCATTAAAGGCATTATGCCTCGTCTGTACCAGACTTTTAAAATGTATCAGCTAATATGTGCTAATGACACGCATTTAAACCCTAGTCTAGACAAAGGCTGTGCGGTTGCCCTCTGAATGCTTGATGCGATCCGAACACCCTGACAGCAAATCTGATTACCCCATTTTAATCCTGAAAGGCTATAAGCATCTGAGAGTTATCCAAACCTACCCCACAGCGAAGAACAGGGCTGTGCATGGGGTCTAAGCCTCAAAATATCCTCGTGGGGTGAGACCTTTGGCTTTGCTCGAGCAAGCCTGTCAGTGGGGATAAAAAAGCCACGTTTTAGCAGACAGAAACATATCTGTGCAGAGGAATCTGTTACACCAGGATGAAGAAAATGACCCAACAGCAAGTCACTTTTGTTACTGCCTTGACATTGGTGATCAGCTCATAGTCTGATAGGAATAGGAGGCAAAGAGCTGAATTGGAGCAGAGATGTGGCTGCATGTCTGTATGGTGTAAACTGATCAGTTTAATTCAAGTAACAGTTTTTCTCTACACATTTTTAAGCAAGTTTTGAAATATTGGAAAGGATATTAAAAAAAAAAAAAGGATGCAATGATTCGAGGAAGAGAAGATAAATGTTTTATGGCAAAACACTTAAAAACTCAATCTGTTTAGCTTATGAAAAGGAATACCGAGAAGTAAATAGACTACAATATATAAATATCTTCACGGGGAGAAAATATGCAGTACTAAAGGATTCTTGCAGAGGAAAACAAAACTGGCTAAATGAAGCCAGAAAAAATGAAGCTAGGAAGTTAGGATCCAAGTTTGACAAAACTAATCTCTTCTAAGAAACTATCAAGCAAAAAATATCTTTTTCATCAGTTGGTAACCTTGATTATGGCTGGGTTCTTTTATGGAAGGTGTATTTTAATCCACCATATGCTATTGGGATCACTACAGAATTAACAGTGACATGGCTAAGATACGAACAGTCTAAGTCAGCGGGTTTTTTAGGCTTCAATGCTACATGTATAAACGTACATAAAATGGCAAGAAGTACTTACCAGCCAGAAGTCTGAGCAAATGGTTAGAATATGTCTGTGGTATGACTGCAGGAATGCTGTCTGCTAGGTTTAAAGGAATATGTACTTTTTTTCCTCTTGCTGCCCCACAAATATCCCTGTTGAAAGGGCATCTGTCATTGGAGTCAGCCTATTCAATCTGAACAGGCACAATGTTACCCACTGTGAGGCAAAACACATAATCAAAGGTACTCCTGAGCATATCTATGATTTTGCTTACAAATTCAATGTAATGGGTTTATATAGTCAGAGTATCTGTACTCTGTAAGCATAATTTCCTGATCTGGCTGCTTTTTCAGTTGACTTACTTATTCTTGAAACATTCATCAGTAAATACATAGTTTTTGTTGTCCAAGCAGCCACACATAGAACCAGAAAGAATTTGATAATTTGATACTGTCTTCACTTTCTTTTTAAGGGAAAAGTTAGGGCAAAAGAGCAGCAGAACTTAGCAGGATAACCAGGGTGACAAGTCAAGGGACAGCTTGTACCTTAAAAAAAAAAAAAAA
>VXBR01000897.1:361284-387694 GCA_013400215.1 Cisticola juncidis
AAAAAAAAAAAAAAAGCCTCGCACTTTTAATGCTGAACACTGCTATCCATTTGTTAGGTGGAAAAAATGGACATAAGTTCTCCATTAGACCTGGCTAATTACTGGTGCCAAATGAATATCCAAAGCCAACTCTCTCCTTTCCCTCCCTCCTTCCCCAAATCAAATCATATCATCCCAGAACATTTTTGTCATATTAACACTGACTGTCAAAGCCTTCTGTTTTTGAATAAAACAATGCTTGCAAGACCAGAATTTTACTTAAACAAGCCACCCATAATGCTCTTACAACCAGTTTTTTCAATTTTAGATTCCACAGCATTTGCTGCACATAATGTGCAGCTAAATGTAGCATAGCTTGATACAGGATTTTCTTCCTTAAGTGAATGTGATGCTCTGGCAGTCCTGAAATGCAAGTTTTGCCCTAAACACACACACTTCTGTAAACAATTGACTCCACTATGTACGAGGAGATAAGAATTTCCTTTTCAGTGATGGAGATAATGCAGTCTTCACCAAACCTGATCAACATAAAGCGTCTCTTGTGAACATGAAATGCAGTTTAACAGAGGGGTTCACTTACCTCCCTTGAATGTGCCAATGATGAATGTGCGGGGTTAAATGCACATTTGTTCAAGAGATTTTTCACAGTGTATCTCTTAATCCTTCTGGTGGGAATCATCTACAGAGCAGTAAGAGGCTGGCCCCTCTAAGCTGATGAAAGTCACCCCTGCCATCAGTCCAAGACAGTTCAAAGCTGAGGATGGTCTGAAAATCTCTCCTGGGAGAACAGGAGTTCAGGCCCACCTAACTTACAGCTCTGTGCAAAATTACCTCAGTATGTTTGGGCAGTTAGAAACCAAATCTTCTCCTGCTCCACTAGTCCCCATTTGAGAAGAGGGGACACTGCTATAACTTTCTTCCATAACTTGCAGTTTCTTCCATAACTTCCATATGTATGCCAGGCTGTTTAGTCTCATCTCTTGAATTCATGGTTAGCCTGATGTGATATCTCTTTGAACCCTTTTTTTTCTTTTTTGTTTTTCTTTTTTTTTCCCCACTACTGTTGTGAAGATCCTGCTAACTGTAACTGGCTTTGAGTCTCTGCCAAGTATGCATCTTCCAGCAGCCTGACTCAGCTGTAGAAACTTGCTTTAGGTCTTGTGGGGAGTTATGAGGATCATCTAATTCAATTGCCTGACCATGTCAGGGCTGACAAAAAGTTAAATCATGTCATTAAAGGCATTGTGCAAATGTCCTTAAACACTGACAGCCTTGGGGCATTGATCAACTCTCTGGAAGCTCATTCCAGTGTCTGGCCACCATCTCAGTAAAGAAATGCCTCCCAAAGGCCAGTCTAGGTGGCTTTCCCATATCAAAAAAATTCCAGTATCAAATCCTGTATCAAAAGCAGCTTTCTCATATTAATCTCATTGTATTATCTGCAGAACTTCCAGCTGGACACCCCAAGAGTCATCACAGGGACATTTCAGCACCTAAATGATGGAGGTCAACGTTTTCGTCCACTCTGCCCCAAAGCACACAAAGTTAAAGCTCATTCTTGGCCCTGACCTGATACTCCTTGAGGATCTCCCTGGGTTTCAAGCTCCCAGCTGATGCATGACAGTATTACAGGATGCCTGCATGCTATTCATACTCAAAGTTTTGATCCTCTTTGGCATATCTAAAAGCCAGTGAAGGAGGCTCTCTTTTAGCTGGTACTATACAAGGACTAAAAAGTACCCTTCCAAAGCTCTGATGTTCTAGACAGATGTGAAAAACCCATGAAAAAAAAAAAAAGAAAGAAAAACACATGCAAAACTAATGTAGTGATTAGGTTACAAGGTTCTGTCAAAAAATAATGTTTTATGACTGGATTTGAAGTTGTTTTGTGAGAGAGACAATGATCTAAAAGGAAAAAGAGGATAACCAAGGAACGGAAGGACAGAATATAATGAATAAATATGGCATGGAGCATGCTGAGGTGAAAGTTTTCTCACTTCTCTTTTCCTCAGCCCAAGTCTAAAGCCTAAAGCCTAAATCCACACACATTAATGTTATAGTACCTAAATGCAAGCTGTCAGACCTAACACATTTTTGCCAGAATTATTCATGAAACTGTATGATCTCAAGAGAGGAAAGAGTTGTTACTTGGATTAAACTGGTTAATTTTCATTAACATAACTGGCATATAATTACTAGTTTCACCTGAGTAACTTATCACAGGTTCTATAGCAACCATAATTGAGACATACTTGATTTTTTAAATTTTGTGCATACTGCCTGAAAGCATAATTTTTTCCCATAATAGACCTGCTAAGCCTCTTTCTTTTCTCCTTTTGTACACAATTAGCATTTCATTTAATATTTTTATATTCCAGGTAGATGCCAGAAGAGAAATAGGTTCTAAAGTACCAATCACGAAAAGCCATGTAGAAGAGTTCCTTCACTACTAAATGCATTTGGCACTAATTGCTGTTTTTTGAAAGACCTGAGTGAAACATCACTCTGACCTGTATCTGGATGCTCCCTGCATCTGTTCCAGTTTTCCACATTTCCCAGTGATGGTGCCCCACTTCACAGGACTGGCTCTCTCGTGACTGGCTCATCTGCCTGCACAGGAGTGTGGCAAAGAGGGGGCTGCTTTTCTCACCCACAGCAGCTCCTACCCGACACAAGAATGAAAAGGGGAAATTTGAACGTGTTAATTCTTCACTCGTCTGCTTGTTGAAAAAAAAATCAAAGGTCCATGCTGGTATTTCCTCTACCAATATTTTAATTTATTTTAATCTTAGCTAATATTGCAAGCTCTTTTTTGATTTGTAATTCATTTAACCAAGTTATTTGTGATTAATAGTCCAGGTAAGGGAAGGATAAGTTCCAGGAGACTCTTGCTGGATTGATTAAAATTCAATAACGTCAGAAGAAATACTTATACAAACAATATGGTAGAAGTCATATTTATTGATAAAAATTAATATATCTGCTATAAAATTTGTAACAGTAATGCAACTGAATATTTATTTTGATGCATAAACCTGAATGTTACATACCAAATACAATACAGTAACACTGGTTTCCTCCTTATTTACATGTTTATGAAAATTGATATGCAATCCATGTTAAAAGAACTTGTAATGGAGAATAGTTACATTAGAAAAATAATATTCTTGATAAAGCATTCTTGAGGACTCCAATCACATTTTCAGGCCTCTTTCAATAAGGCAAAAATCCCTGGTACAGCATATAACTTAATTTACAAAATACAATAACTTCAGACACATCTTCAAGTTTTCTTTTGGTATGCTTTTCCTCACTGTAAAATTACTCAATTCTAAACAGAAAGAACTTTCTATAACAAAACTTAATGAGTTCTACATATTACATATAAATCGCTGTAGCTTAGCGACCATAACCGGGCAATCTTTCTCAACTGTTTGCTCAATGAGCTTTTCTTAGATGTAGGACATGTAGTATTTTGAAATCATTATGACTGTGGTATCTTTCTTCAGTTTTCATAGGAAACAATCTGTCACATTTTGAAACTTTTTTTTAAAATTTTACTTTATTTTAGGAACTGGTGCACAACTACATTTCCACTCACAAGAGAACGTCACAAATGTAACTAAAATTAGGCTTGGATAACTTTGAAAACATACTACTATGTGCCCAAACCCAAATTTCTTACTTTAATACTTTATAACCCTGCCATGCTTTAGGAATTTGTCTTCTTCTGCATAGCTTCATTACTAGTCACAGTCAGATAGTTTTAATTCCTTCAAAGGCACAAAACTTCCACCTCTTTTCCAGTGTTGCTCCTACACCAGTAAATTCTTGTTTAAACATGTGTGGCAGTCTCATCAAAAGCATTTCTATCTCATTTGCAGAGATCTGAGAAAGACAGAAAGGTAAAATTAAAGTGAGAAAGCTGCCCTGCAGCTTGTAAAGAGGAAACATTAAGAACAGTTATAATGGGGGTGTGGGGGAGACGAATCCAGGCCATATGAAAACAGCCACCTGTTATTATTAGTTTTTTTTTAATCTTTTGTTGTTTTTTACTTCCAGACTCCAAAACAAGTGCAGGAATGATTTTGCCCTTGTAGGTGGCATCCCACTGTAAAGCAACGACAACTGCCATGTCAGGGCTGTAGCCACAGTGTGGCTTGAAGTCTGTCTAAAAACTACAGCCATGGGTGTTCTCGTGAGGAGGAGGAAGCAGACAGGACCTTATTCTTCTTCTCATCCTACGTGGTTTTGAATTCTTCTCCCAGCTCCATCAGTTTTTCTCTTTAATCAGCTCCCTGTTGTTACTGAAGGCTGACTATCCATGGAGCCATCTTCCCTGAGTCCTACCCAGGTCAGCAGCCCCAAACAATTAAGCAGTAAAGCTCCCAGTTCTGCACTGGTCAGAATGTTTTTATCATTTTGAAACCTTAATGACTGCTCACCTTTCTAATAGGCAAGATGCTCTCATTACAGAAAACACTTTCACAATTGCAACCTTACTGGTATCATCACCGGGGAAGTCAAGAAATGAACACTCATGGAATAGGAGTCATTTTTTCCTACTGCATCTAAAGTGGTGGTCACGAAAGGAACAGTGAAGAAATCTATGGGTGCTGCCTGTTATGCACAGCTATCTCCATGGTTTGAAAGGCTTTTCTGGAAATAATGATATTTCTGCTTATTCATACTAGTAGAAACCTTCCATGATGAAATCTTGCCTTTTTAAAACAGTACATAAACGTACAATGTGCTAATTATACCTCAGTACACCCAAGGGGGCGAGAAAATATCTATTGCCTCTTATTTTTCTGTAGGGGATAGTGCAGCAGAAAGATTAAATGAAGTGTTAAAGGTGGGATGAAAACTCAGTGTTGGAGGCAGTCTAAAGCCTCAGTGCGATCCAGTCCATCTTTTAAGTACTCACATGGCAACAGTGGGTGTCTGGTTACTTTTGTGCAATGTATCTAAGCTCTACAGGGAGCCCTCAGCCCACACGGGTATGCTGACCTTATCATTCTTGTTCAGGCGAGGAATGACAGGCTAACCATGGAAAGTAATTGAAATTCATCTCTGAGATTGCATCTCTGGATCGCGCTATTAAAAAGTAATTTGTTTCTACAAGCGGTTGCTTCCAAAAAAACCAACGAGATCAAATTTTGCAGCTTGTGTTTATTATGCAGTAGGTAGGGCCGGTGGTAGCTGCAGAGATGGAGACAATGCTCCTTCCTTGAGGGCTCTGTTTGCAAGTCAAGAGCTTGACCCTGGCAGCCTCACAGAAGCCCACACGTTACTCACATGAGCAAAATCTCAAGGACAGAGCCCACAGTCACGCACAAGAAGGGACCACAGCACTGCAGGGTGAGAATGCTGAAGAGCTCCCTGGGCAGAAGCAATGAGCAGCAGGGCTGGAGCCCATAGTCCATATTTCAGATGAGTCCTGTTATCACTTGGGATACAGAGCTGAAGAGGTCATCCAGGGGAAAAAGCAGTTGAAACTTAGCCAGATGCTGTGCTAAGCAAGGACTTGAAAGGTAACTGAGGGGATTGGACAGACTGGATGAAGTAGGACAAGATAATGCAAAGTGCACATGTGGCAGGGGCACAGAGAAGCAGAAGAATGGCTGGAGGTGGGAAGCTCTGGATTCATCAGGTCTTGATAAAATGAGACATCTAAAAAAGAATTGACATTCACCAGTTTCTCACCTTTTTCTCCCATCCCCATCCCCTACTCCCTTTTCATTGTGGGTGGCAGTGGGCTGTAAAGCAGTAGCAAACCTGAGTTGTCATGGCCTGAAGGCAGTGCCTAAGAAATTCATCATCCTTCCTCACTCATCAGTGCAGCCTGTTGTAATTCTAGTGAGCTTCTAGTTCAGGATCTCCTCTGCCTTCAGCTCTACGCTTTTTCATAGAAACAGAGGAAGGATCCAGGATCATCCAGATGCATGAAGTAGCCCATCAAAGCAGTGGAAAGCTGATCTTAGCTATGGGCTGAAGGGGCTGTTCAGGAACAAAAGATTACCAGGATCAAAGGAGCTGTGTTGCCAGAAGATCTGGGAAAGCACCATCATCCAAGTATTGGCAGATGTGGGGAAGAGCTGTGGCTGGCCTCAGGGTGACCTCTGCATCTGCTAAGTATCTCTTGCAGCCTGGCACCCTGCAGAGCAGCTGTTTAGCACTTGGAGTACCATTCACCTGATCATTTCACACTTGAGCTTCGCACCTGTGACTTGCTGAATATTCAGGGCAGAGGAATAGGCCCATTTGAGGGCTTGATTTCATCTCATTCTACAGCAGATATTAAAAAGTAATTCAAGGAATCTTATCCTACAGGTATGTACTGACTGTGGACTGTATGATCTGATGCATTAAGCCCTTTGCACAGTGTTTCGTGTTGGCCTCACTTTTGTCTTGGCCTCAACTTCACTGAAATTAGTAGGGTCACCCAATTCCTTTATGTGGTTGTCTCTGCTCCCACACGGAGACAAAGGACATGGAAAATGGTCCATTCCTGTGTTCATGAAGGTTCAGTTCAGTGTGACACACAACTAACAACCTTTCAAAGAAAAAGGGTCCATCTCCAAAAACTGCACAGGTTGAAGGCCATGAACACACCTACCTCTCGTTCTGCTTTTTTTCTCTGCAGCTATATTTCAGAATCGTGTGTCATAAAATCAGCTGCTAGTCTTTGCCATTTAGAGCTGTGCTCTTCTGTGCCACAAAGGATAGCTAAGCAGTGCGAGGCAAAGACCTCAACGTGAACACGTGCACCATAATTTGCAAATGAATAAAGACTGCAAACCCCCAAGCCCCATATCCCATTATCGTTCTAATGGAAATGCATGAAGAGTTTAACCTGCAGTAAAGAATAATACAATATTTCTAAAGAGAAAACAGAATTTGATTAAATATTTTTTTACCCTAGAGTCCAACTGCTGCATATAAGACCAAAGGTACTCTATATTGGCTCCAAAAGGGTGGACGTGAAGAAATGTGGATATGATACCTGTATTAAAAACAAACAGATACAAAGTATTAAAATTACCTCAGACACTGTTACATTAAAATAGGCAAAATAATTCTGAAGGATCTGTTCTTGCAGGATTTTCAGTATGAATTAAAATTCTTATTTTCTTTGCACAACCCAATAAACATAACAAAACAGCACATTTTTAATACAGTCATAGTAACATGCTAAATACAATAGCTCATCTTCAGGAATGACAGCAGTTAGCAAGTAAGTGACCAAGATAATACACTGATGAATAAAGGAATTTCTAAACAAAGCCTTGCTGGGAGCATTTCAATTACTAATTTTATGCTTGATTTACCAATATAAAATTGTGGATATTGTAATGGCAAAATTATTGTTTTTTTCCCCTTCACTGGATTCTCTGTTGTGAAAACGTTTCATACAATTGTGTCAGAACCCTCACTCCCTCAAATTTTTCTAGCAATTATGCAGATGCTGGTTATGAAAAGTGTTTAATCTGTATTACCCCTAACTGCTGCTGAAAAACCCACAAATGCTTTGTGACATATTTACTTATTTACATTTTCTTAAGAGAGAGAAAGTTCTGTCTATCATCATTGTTGTTCTCGGGATGATTATAAAAGGTATGGGAATTAAAAGTGGCTTAGAAGGAGTCAGGATATAAGTCTAGAGATTTTTTTTCTGCAATGAAAATCAAGTGGCATTAATAATGATGACCAGAGAAAACAAGATTTGGGGCATCAGTATTGCTATTAAAAGCGCTATCCAATTTCTCCTCTTCTAAGCAAACAGTGAAAATACAAAATGGCATGTGTGTTACTTGCTGTTTGGGGAGAGCTGAACTGTAAGAATCAGAACAAATATTTTCAACTCTCTTTGGATGTGCTTCTTAGCTGAACCACCCTAGGGGAAGTTTCTTATACTTAAATCATAAACACCAGGATTAAAAATGCTTACAAATGACAAAAATGGGTCACTGTATCTTGTGTACTGCAGGCCATACTGCTTTCTTGATGCTGAATGAATTAGGATAATCTTGGATTTCATTTTTCCCCAAGTACTGGCCACGGTTGAAACTGATAAGCAATATTTAACGCATTTTAGAGTGGCTTTGCAAAGAACACCTTTCTTCCTCCTTCACTTTTCCAACAGCATTTACAAACTTCTGGTCCCGCATAAGGAGTGGCATGTAATAAATTTTTTACTATGCCAAGTCCTAGCAGCAATGACCTTCTTTGTGCTGTGTGTGACTACAAGTAACCACACAAGAGCTCTAGAAGCAATAGCCAAGACCATCACACTTGGATGAGATGATTGGAAATCCAATTTGTACCCAAATCACATTTTACCAGTGTCATTGCATCTGTTATGTGGTTCCTGAGGCTTTTCAGTTCAGGACATTCAAAGCCAGCTCTTTCATATAACATAAATAACAAGCAATTTTTCAATATTTTGTAGTTATTGACAGGAGTTCCATGATAACCTTTTTTTTTTTTCTTTTATGCTCTTTTCCAATGTTCTTAAGGCAACATTGCATTTTTTAAAATACAGAAAAACTTAATGAATGGATTGAGGCAAGGCCCATTTTTCCCTTGCCACACCTGAACATGCCTCAGAGGAAGAGATAACATGAAATCCATCTTGAGGAATCTTTAAATTCTTTGAACTGTAACAGCGAGTCAGTTGTGAGGGTACTATGACCAGTAGTATCTGAGCTGAGGTTATTCTGTTTATCTGAGTGTGCCACTGAACAGCAGATGTATGGGACCCCCTTTGGGACACTGCCACTGTTTGTTACAGTCAAATAGTGAGTGACCTACAAAAAAATTTGTTATTCTGTTCTTGAAACCCCATGCTTGCTGTCCATCTCACAGAATGAACTTTGAAAAGATCAAGTACTGTCCCCTGCAATTAAAAGCTTCAGATTTAATTATAACAAACAGAATTCAATCAAGTCATACATTTCTGTACATTCCACTGTTTTGCATCTCGCTAGTCACAGGGAGTTTGTGTACTAAGCACTTTAAATGTTTAAATACATTCTTTACTTTCAAATTACCTCTTTGGTTTGAACTGAACTTGTAAATTGCTGAGTCTGTGCCTCAGCAATAAACCAGCATTCTTTCTGGTGCCTGGGTGATGAAAATGAGTTGGATTTAAACAAACTAAGGTAGTTTTGGAACTATCATTTATCAGGATACCTCTGATTTGTGAAAAGATCAAACTAAAGAAATTAAACCTGTTCTTTCATGTCAACATATCTGTTGCCATGCCACAGGGTACACTTTGGAATTGTGGGTCTCTGAAAACCTGCCCCACTGAAACCAAATGCAAAATGTGCACGGGTCTAAATGGCACATGTTCCCTCCAAGGGTACATGGGTACAGCCAGTCCTGTGTGGCTAAATGCCTGATACCAGTTAGCTGGCCCACTGCCTATAAGCTTTAGTTTTTAGCTTTAGCTATCGAAAAGTCTATTTTTAAAATGTTATTCTATGTAAAAGGTATGACAATCCTTGTGGTATTGTTTATAAATATTCATATTGCTAATTCCCTCGCCTAATGTCAAAGGCATAAATCTGCCTTGCTTAATACATGCAGTGTATGTATCTTTTTGCTTGGTAGTTTAATAATATTATTTCCATCCCCTTCTCCTTCACCACTTTGTCTAATAATCATATAACAAGCTATACAACTCTAGCCTGCTAAATCTTGATGTAAATAAAGTCATCATACATTCATGCTGCAAGTCTAAATGCTGATCCTGCAATTTTCTTTATACCTGAAATCCTTTCATTAAACTGCAGAATTTTTCAGAAAGGCAAAATTCACTTGTATTTCAGGATTTTTCTTACTAAAAGCCATTCTGAACACAGATTTTAAAAAAGTCTATTTTTTTTGTTGTTGTTTTTTACTTGTATGAGCACAAAAATCCATGTAAACATATATGCAAACCAGAAACCTATTAGAAAGCATTTTGTTCTCAATAGTCTTCTTTGGGGTCATCTTACCTATTAATAGTGCCTCTTTCTCTGATTTGAGACCTGGGCTTCGTTTCTCTGAGTTTTTTTCTCTGTCCTGGTTGACCAATGCTACTGTCAATACATTGATTTCCTATAAAGTTTAAAAAAACAAACAGGTGGTCATGTAGATTTCATTTACCTCGATTAAACTTGTCTTCTTCCTTTCAACTCTATAAAAAAAATCATTACTTTAATTCACAACCAAAGGCAAGACAATTATAAATAATTGATTTGTTTACAGAATATTAAGACACAGTTTGAACTACCTTTACGCCAGGTGCTGACAAGAAAAGAAATTTTGCTTGCAGAGTAAGTAATAACTTTGTTGCTAGTGCTTCTTCGTTATAACAGCTGGAGAGGTTGTGCCATAAAGTGTGGGGATGGTCAGAAAACTCACATTTTGTAGCTATTAAAGCTGTAAACCAAGACTGCCTCCCGGGAACACGGATGGAGACATTCAGCAACAGTCATAAAAGTAAATTCAGCAGTCACTAACAACACTTCTAGCTACTAGAGCACAACCCTTTGCCCTGTTACACTCTTCAAACAGTGCCTGGCATGGCATTGGCCCATCCCAAACAATTCTCAGGCATGTTTTGGGCGTCAGCACGTTTCAGGAAGACCATTCCTAACAGGCGGTTTGCATGAAGCTATCCTCTTTTAAGGACTGAAAGAGCACCAGCCTGAAGGGCAAACAAGTCAAGGCTCCTACTTGTTTTGAGCTCTTTGTTTCCTGGATTTAGGTGGCCTGAACCACCTGTATTTCATCTAAGATATCACATAGCAGATGCCCCATCAGAAGTACCCAGGCAGTTGAGTGACTGGGTGTATGTGAAGTAAAGAAAACATTTCCAAGGCATGCAAGTGGCCTTAGAGTGTTTTGCACAACGTTCAAGCATATCCACGGGCCGTTTCCATGGAGTAGCCAATGTGCAGTAACTCGTTCCTCGGTGAGGCAGTGACTCACGCTGCTGCATCTGCTCTGTGAAAGGCTCGGCAGCTCCATGCATAACCTGGGAGGCAGGGAGCGTGGAGCTGGAGACACGCTGCTGTGACGTGGGACTGTGAAGGAATGGTGCTCCTGCTCTCTTTGGGGGAGTCAAGGTAAGCTGCTGGAGGCTGCGTGGCACTGGGCAGCCTTAAATGCAAGCAAATATGTACTATTTGGTATAATGATGTGGCTCATTTAGGACATACCCATGGTGTGGTGCCTTGCTCCAAACTTTTTGGCAAGCATTTTTGGCAATAAAAGAGGGACACTGGGCTTGGGTTGCTCTGAGGTATTTCTGAAGGTGTGAATAATCCATACTAAAAAAAAAGGATTTGACTCCAAAACATGTCAAATGTGCCTCTTTATGGGTGACTAAAGGCTTCACAGTCTGCATGATTGGTAAAAAGAGTCACACGCTTCCTCATTTTTAATTGATAAAGAAAAAGGAACAACACAAAACATAACCCCAAACTCCCCAGTGATGTAGTCTGTGCTCTTCACAGGCCTGCTCCAAGGGGTATCTGCCAGACAGGCAAGGTCTGATGGCTCAGATGCATCAAGTGGCCTCAAGTGTTCCTTGGTGCCACAAGGAAGAAGGAGCTGCCATGTGTCAGCTAAGGAACTCTCGGTGCACACAAGTGACAAACACACACATGTGCACCCTCAGCCCCCAGCAAGAAGGGGCTCTGGGGGGCCCTGGCCCACACCCAATGAGGCCTGAGGGCCAGGGGGTCATCTGGGGGTTGTTGCAGCTGTAATAACCAGCTGAGGCATTTCCACAGAAATCTGTGTAGTTGTGCACATGTCAGCCTTTGCTGGCTTTTTAGTTAAGAGATCAAATAACTTTTTAGTTGTGTATTTTAGTTTAGGCAGTCTGCAGTTCAAGAGTTGGCAGTGATCCCTTCCTAAAAATAATGGTGTTCTTGGGTGCTCTGGCAGCTACATCACCTTGCCACTAACACCCCTGTAGTGTTGTAGTGCACAAGGCACATTACACCAGCATGCTCTAAATTGTCCAGCACTGTCAATGCCCCTCCTGACAGAGCCAAAGGCTAATGCAAATTCTGATCTACTGCTGGCCATGACATCCAAAAGCAGTGAAAGGAAATCTAGGCGAGAAACTGAAATAAAAGGTGTTTACAGGACTTTCTCCAAGGGGGTTACACATCAGAACAGAGCTGGATGAGAGATTTCGTGATACTGCAGCAGAAAAGCAGAACAGCATATGCCACCAGAGCTTGTACAGGTTAAAAAGTAACTTTGACTTCATCAGCGACAGTAAAGCGGTCTAAAAATAGCAGCTCCTGAGAGGGGAAGGTGGGAGCAGAGAGATGTCTATTTGATATAACAGGCCCCAAACACAGCACACTCGCAGCTTCAGGTGGGATTAGAAATTTTGTCAAGCAGTGATGCAGAGAAAGAAACTATAATCCCATTGGGAGCAACGAACAGATGGATTCGCGTTTAATGCCTAGATTTGAGCCTGTGCAGAATGTTTTGTATGATTTATAGGACAGTGTAAATGGATGCTAAAGAAAGTCACATCAAGTCTTCCTTAGCTGTATGTTGGAACAGAAGATAAAAGAATAAAGAATTTTTAATGGGGAAGCCTGAGGAAATGAGTTGCAAAGATAGATACTTGGCAGACCTGGCAGACTGGCTTTACAAGAAAGTTGAAGGTTCTTGGAGGTTTTAAAAGGAGAGGTTTCTGCCATCCAGTGCTACCTGCCTCACGGAAAATACTAAATTAGATCACTATGATGTATTCAGCTATCAAAAAAAGTTTGTAGAGGCCATGAGAAAATACAGGGTGTGCTTAGTCACATAAAGTAGATCAGAATTCAGCAGAAATGCTGCTAGGAATTAATAGTGGTTTAAGAGAAATGGCATAATTGGGTCTAAAAAATGGTGTGAAATTCACCCAGAAACTGGGCTAATTATAGCATAAGTGAAAACCTTAAGAATCTGACAGCATACTGCAGATACAAATCTCTTACCTATGAAGCCTTTACAACAAATCCTCATACAGTTAATTTACACTTTTTTAGAGGCACTACTTATGTCAACCCACAGAAACAAGACTTTTAAGAGTACAAAGGTGAATGAGGCAATAAATAATTGAAAAAAACCCAGTTAAGTCACCTCTCTGACATCAGAAAAAGCTACTGATCACCAAATGCCTGAGGAAAATTATTTAATATATACTGCATTACAGTATTTCCTTTCTTTCTTGGAGAACATTCTTTATTTGGCAAATTATATTTTTGAGGCCCTAAGGAATCTCCTTCAGCAGGTTTCATTATAAAAGGAATATTTTGCTACCATCTGTCAGTTACTGCATTAAAGGACAAGAACACAGCTGAGCATGTGCAAACTGGTACTTATTAGAAATTAAATGACCTTGCGACAACTAAACACAGCTTGTGAAAGGCTTCATCCAGGTTAAATCACACCTGGAGATCATTAGGGACCTGGTCCTATTTATTATTCACAAATTATGGCAGATATTGGAAAACGAGGAGGACCAATTTGATGACGAAAGCTCCAGAGCTGCTCAGTATGATTGCAACTATTCTGTGTGATGCTCTCAGCATTGCCAGCTTAGAGGTTTTTCTTGCAAATGACACTTTAATCCATCAACAGATGATGAAAAGACATGAATTGGCCCCACAGGATTGAAATCCCTGTGGTTCTGCAGATATCCCTTGGGACCAGCATTTTGATTTAGGGCTCCCTGAATTTGAACAAGGAAGGGAGAAACAGGCAGATAGTGTTTCTGGAAAAGTTTCAGGAGAACTTGCTGGATGAAACAGATGACATCAAATAACAATTTTATCCCGTGGACTATTAATTTCCACCACCACTGACACAGCACTGATAGCTGTGGAGAGTCATACATGGCAGTTTTGCACATGATGTGTAAAGCATGGCTGTAAGGTGGGAGACAAGTTTGGCTTTCATCATTCACTCAAGTATCTTGGATTCTTTTAGAAGAGACACAGGTAAATATACTGCTCCAAAAGTTACCTGGTCTCATTGTCCAAAGAGCAGTTTGGTCTAACACTGGAGACACAGAAAATGAGAGAGTGACTTCTGAGAGAAATGCACATGCCAGAAAAGGACACAGAGCTCCTGAAGAGTAAAAGAAATGTGGTGATATTCTACAGAAGATAGTCACAGATCCTGTAAGAACAGAAGGCTAGCTCTACACTCCAGGGCTCTAGCAGATCAGAAAGCTCCAGAAAGATATTTAGGCTGGATGACTTGGGTCTTTCTCTTCTTTATTGGTTTCTTTTTTCCCCTATGGGAAAGTAAGATATTAAATAAAAAGTTCTCAATCTAGATAGGATTAATCCTCTTCAGGTCAGTCTTGAAGGAGTGCAAAAAAGGCAGACAGTATAAAATATCTGTTCTTGCCTGAAAATATATGCTAGCCAGCATACCTAAAAATGGGGGGAGTGAGGACTTAATATTCTTCATAAACACTGAGCAAGAGTTGAACAGGACTTGCACAGTAGCTGCCCTACCTGGAAACTCCTCCAGCCAGAGTGCAGCTCTATACTGTCTGTTGTTCAGTACTCTGCTTTGAAAGGCAGAATGTAGCATTTAATGAATGTGACACTGAAGATACCTGACATGTGGCCAGGATGCAATGACATTCAAAGAGATGAAATAGTATTTGGTAATTATCTTTGAATCTAGGGGGAATGATGACTGCTTGTATACTCTCTTTAAAGATCTCATTTTCTTTGTCGTAGTTTATGGAATTCTGAAGAATTGGGTGGTGAGGGGGTAAAAATAATATTGTGTCTTCTAAAAGGTCCAGTAAAAACCCCATAAACCTACCAGCCTCTGGAAAAGTTTGCATTTTTACTATACATACAAAGCCGATTGTCTGAGGCATTAAAACAGTGGCAGAAAAAGGAAAGACTTGATGTTTGTCAAAGCAGGAAAAACAGAGCAACTGCTGAATGTTGTTAGATGTAAGGGATACACCACACTTTCTCATCATCCAGGGGATTTATGAGAGAAAATGAGTAGGAGGAGAAAAAACTATGTATCTGAAACATAAGCAAAAATTTTGCAGGCTATTAACAGCAGGCCAGAGAGATGCTGTAAGCTTGGAAATAAAAGGTAATTTTAAAATTCTCATAAGAAGAAAGAGCCATGCACACATGATACCAAATCCGCAGCCTATAAGGTATTGAAACGCACACGTGTGCCTGCTCTGAGCACACAGAACTGGGCTTGGACTTCAGGTGAGTTTGCCCAAACTGCTTACTGAGGACCAAGAAGGTTTGACTGCAAACTTGGGTAGAAACTGGTCTGCAGCATGAAGAACTATATGTATTTAATTTATTTGCATTTATCTGTGAACCTCTTATAGTCTGGTACAGGTGGGTTTGTTTTGCTAGTCTTTTTTTAAAATGTACTTCAGAACTACATCTGAAAATTTAATCTTGCAGTTTTAACCTGAGTGGAGCATAATTCAATAACCAATCAAGTGAATGGAAGTCTTGCAATACTTCCAATGCACATCAAGTCAGGCATATTAAATTTATGGGGACATGCAAGGTTGAGGTACAGGACAATTTCTGACAGCTTAGCATGGTTGTCAGTTGAGAATGGGCTACTGTCCTTGTCTATGTTTTTATCCATGGTGAATTCAAAATTATTCAATCCTAGTTGAACTAAGCTACAGTGAAAGATCTTATTTAAATTTAACTTAAATCAAATTTCCTTGCAAATATGGCAATGTATGAGTACACTCACAGGCAGTGATTGTGACTCAGATGATCAAAGCATCACAGAATCAGGCAGATGACCTTGGGAGATCTCTAGTCCAACCTTCTACTCACAGCAAGATCAGCTGCGTTGGCAGAGCACGTGGATGTGCAACAGAAAGGTGGCAATCCAGTGGCTCATCATTTTCTCTGCAACATCCCAGTCCTGCACCCTTATAAACAGAAGGGTGCCTCCATCCCCTGCAAAAGGGATCTTCAAACCACCATCACTTGCCACCTTGTGATACTTGTGACTCAACTCTTATTTCCACAAGCACAAAGAGGCACCATTACAAACTGGGAAATCAGAGAAAGCAGAGTCCCCTGACCCAGCTCCTCCCAGGGCTGTCACAGGAAACTATCAGCCCCAGGGGCTGAACATGGCACAGTGAATACCAGACCCCTCTCTGAAACATCCTGCAGACTGAGGGAGCATTGCCTGTAGGAATATGGGACTTGTTCTGGGTCGTAGGAGCAGAGCATTGTGGGGTTGTACAAAACCTAGTTGAGTGTCCTCAGCAGGGGAAGAAGTAGCAGGAAAAGGGAGGGATCATGGTAGTTTGGGAGGGGATAAAAGGGAGTGGTTGCAAGTAATCAGGTTGCTGGTCAGTACGCTTGTCTGCCCATATCAGGCCCTGATCAGTGTATAACACCCAAAAAACTAATTTCTTCTGGGTGAGGGACTCTGTTCTGTGTGCATGGGGGGACTGTGATGGCACCTGAGCAGAGCAGCTGGAGTGGGATCAGCAGAGAGCCACTGCAGCCTGGAATGCTGTAGTTAGAGAGACCAGGGGACCAAGCCACAAAGTTGGGACACCCTGGAGCCTGGGGAGTGGCAAAAATGACTTGTGTGTGTGTGTGTGTGTGTGTGTGTGTGTGTGTGTGAGGAGCCAGTTATGGGACAGCCTGAGAGTCAAAGTCCAGTTTCTGGAGGGATTCACACCCTGTATGTGTAAGTCTGCGTATGTATTTCCCACTAATGGTTTACCATGACCAGCAGAAAGGGCTGTTTGTGTGCCTCAGTGCTGTCCATGTTTATGAATGCTGAGTTTGTGTTGATCTGTGTGGTTGGCCATGTGTGTATAGACAGATGCATGTGATGCAAGTGTTGTAGATGTGTGTTCTTCCCCATGCCTGTGAGGAATATGTGCTCAGTGCGGCTGCAGGTTGATTCCATGGAGCTATGATCTCCTTGTCTCTGTCAGGCTGCCAGGATTCAGCATCTCCCAAAACCGGTAATACTTGGTTTGGGCCAAATGTCTCTAATTCTTTCTTTAATGGAACTTGTTCCCCTTCCTTGGCTACACACTGTGTTGTGATGTGTGAAAATTTGTTTGAGTGTCTGAACTCTGAAAGTAACTTAAACTTGTCCTAACTTAAATAAATACCATGTGTGTTACCTAGCTCTTCTCTCAGTCTGTCCTCTTCTGACTACTCCTCTAAAAATACTCTGACTAGAAAATTGCTCATAATTTTGATTAATATCATACTTTCATTGCTTCAAATGAATTATCTTGTACTGGGGAATTAACTACTTCCTAGAAAGATTATCTTTTATATGGTCCTGGCTCCTCACAGCCTAAGAATTTATTTTAGAAAAGTGGATAGCACTAAGTTAAATGGCCTTGTGACACACTGTCTATATGCAGAGAGGTTTCTTGGCCTTTTCTATTTGTACTGGGATAACTCAGTTTACACTAAAAATTTGCAGTGGTGCATCACATATGAAAATATTAAGCAAGGAATGAGGCATCCAACCATCTGCCCCAAACCAGAGATCTCAGAAGTAGCTAGTGCCACTGTTAGAGTCAGTACAGGTCAAAAATTAAAAAAAGCCTTTGCTTTTCAGTGTTCTTTTCCAGGGTCTTACAAGTTCCTTCTCCTTCTAGTACTTACCTAGTGATGCAGAAGGACATATTTGCCATGTGCTGCACTGCTGGTAAACCATTACTGGTCTATCATTAGAAATGATAGACATCAGGTTTCATCTTTTCGTTCACATCAAGCCTAAACTTGGTAACTTATTTTGTTCTATGCAAGAAGCCAGTGTTGGTTTTGTCAGAAATAGCACATTGTAATTACTTTTAAAGGACACTCATATAGAAATTTACTTCTAAAATACACTAATATAATATTTACCATTATTGTAAATTTAAGAGTGCACTGGTATTAACAAATAAACAGTTGAAAACTTGAAAAATTATCTGGCATTAAAATTACACTAACATCAATGTAGACAAATTACAACTGTGAATGTAAGACATTGCGAATGAAAAACTTCAAATGGATGGATCTAAGGTTTGTTTATCTGATTTATTCTACATAATAGATGCATTTTCAGGAGTGAAGATAAACTCTATTATGATGCTCTTGACATCGTATTTTTCTGATCCATTTGTCAGAGAGATGCTTTCAACTTTTTCATTATAAAGCTTTTACTATTGTAACTTTCACCTGCTGAGTTTTAGGCAACTAGCAATAATTTGAAAATGCTTTTCTCATTGAAACTATCTCTTTATGTTTTTTTCATTGTATTTGAGCACATTTATTTTATGGGAATGTACATATGCAAAATACAGATGACTAATAGGAACGTTACTTCATGCTCATCTTCAAAGTATGATCAGGTTGCTTCATTTTCTAAAGCTGGATTTATGTGTAGGTTCCTGATGTCTTAACACAGATGTTTTATGTGATGTGAAGGTGGTTGCTTTGCAAGATAAAAGGTAATTGTCATTTTGCACAATTTGTTTTAGGGAATTGCAGCAAACCAATAGCTGGCTGAATGAAAGCATCGCTTGCCCACCAGCTCTGCTGAAGTCATTGTAGGAGGATGTACTTCATGTTTACTTGAGATTCAGAATTTGTGAAAAACCTTTGAAATGGTCTTTAGCACAAATATTGTTCTTGCAATCTCCTCTAGAATTATGCATTTCCAAAAGAAAAATTAAAGAGAGAGAGAGAAAGAAAAGACAGTTCATTTCCCTTTTGGGACGTGTAAAAGTTTTGATAATTACTTAGTTAAAATGAAAAGAACTAACAGGCTGGAGAAACCAACCTTAAATGTCTTATGAGAGTGAATGGTCTTCTTCATGGTTTTGTATTTGAAATATATAAATTTTAGGAATCTCCACATCTGAATATGCAAAAACTACTTAAACATTTCCGAGTTCTTATTCATTTGGAGTGGTTCTTGAAGAGGATGACAAACTCTTTCCAAGACTCCTGAAAGGGACTTGGGAATATTGTTTGATGAGAAGCTCAACATGACCCAGCAATGTCAGCCTGTGGCCCAGAAAGCCAAATGTCTCCCAGGCTGCATCCAAAGCAGCGTGGCCAGCAGGACTGCTCTGCTCTGCTCTGGTGAGAGCCCACCTGCAGTGCTGCATCCAGCTCTGAGCTCCCAGCACAGGAAGGACATGGACTTGTGGGATCAATGTCAGAGGAGGCTCATGAAGATGGTGAGAGGGCAGGACCAACTCTGCTGTAAGGAGAGGACAGCTGAGGTTGTTCAGCCTGGAGAAGAAAAGGTTCTAAGGAGAGACCATAGGGTATCTTCACATATCTAAAGGGAGCTGCAAGAGAGCTGGAGAAGGACTTTTTACAAGGCCATGTTGAAACAGGACAAGTAGAAATGGCTTTACACTGACAGGGCAGGTTTAGCTCAGATTCAAGGAAGAAATTCTTTACTGTGAGGGTGGTGAGACACTGGCATAGGTTGCCGACAGAAGTTGTGGATGCACCATTCCTGGAAGTCTTCCAGGCCAGGCTGGATGGGTCTTTGAGCAATCTAGCTGAGTGAAAGCTATCTCTGCTAATGGCAGGGGATTGGAACTAGATGATCTTTACAGCCCTTTCAAATGAAAACAATTCTGTGAAGAGTGGCTCTTGGGAATACAGAAGTTATTTTCTCACTTCTGCCACTTTTTTCCTGTCTGTTCCTTGAAAGCCATTTGGAAGGGGCAGAGTGTGGTGTCCAACCCCCAGGACTGCAGTAGCAGGTTTGTGGCAGAAGCAGAGGTGGCCCATCATCCTTCAGGTGGCTGTGGGGGAGCCTGAGTGCTCTGACAAGCCAATCTGCCTTGCACACTGTGTGGGTTAAGCACACAGCTGCATATGTATAAGGCTGAATGTTATTCCTCACTAGAAATGACAGGATGACTCCTGTATACGTGTGCAGTATAAATACTTGGGGAAAATGCTTTGGGATGAAAGGCTCCACATAATGATCAGATATTATTAAAATGTCAGGTAGCTCTGGGCACTGAAGATCTGTCTCCCTGTGGAGCTCATATGAAATTTAAAGTAAAAAAAAAACTTTTGTGATTTGCTGAGTGGGTGACTGAATGGGTTTTATCTTTGTGTCTCAGAGTTCTCTTTCTCCTTCCTCGGAAGATCAGAATTCACTGCAATCAAAAGCCAAGTCACTCTGACACTCTTAATTAGGGACAAGGGAAGTGGTGTGATTTCTAACTGCACATTAACAAAGGGGTTATTGCTGCAGCCCAGATCTACTTCAGGCAGCACATTCTGTGTCAGAATATACCTTGGTCTGCTCCCCGTTTGCTCCCTGTAGGGTTCAATCATGGCTGGAATCTCAGAGACTGTGATTTAGCCAGCAGAGACATCTGTACCATGCTAATGAAACTCTCGCTGTCTTCTGAAATGGCAAACCGGGGCGGGGGTGGCAAAGGGGGGAACGGGGGGAGATTTGATCTACCAGTCTAAAAGGACTTCTGAAGGCTGAGTGGGCTCTTTGATATCATCCTAAACAGCCTGTTAAGCTGCTGCTACTTTTCAGGCCTTGTGGTATTGAACTCAAGAGGTGGTCATTCCTCATGCCTGTCGCAGTAAGTAGGAAAGCTGCTGATCTGCAAACGGTCAGAGCTGCTAGAATTTATCATGCTCCATGTGCCTTAAATTGAAGGAAATGAAAAGAAATGAGTGATGGAAGGGCTACAAATAAATGTCTGGAGAGGAAAAGGTAGGAAGTAAAAAGAGGCACAGCTACCCTTCACCCCCTGGTACTTGCGATCCACCACGACAGAAGCAGCTAAATACAGACCATAAATGTGTCTCTCTAAAGCCCCCTGATGGCTCCAATCCAATCAGGGTAAGGGTCCTTGCACCTTCTCCTAATGACACAACACACCCATGATGAGAAGCCAATCCCCACTTCTCTTTTCTCAAGGAGCTGTCCTCCTCCCTGCACTCTGTTATTCCTGCCTGCTCTCTTTATGCACTTGCAGAAGGGAGCAGTTACAACCAAAGGGGGTGGAGGGTGCCCATGGTCTGTGCTCGTTTCTTCTCAGGTGTGGCAGAGAGACAAACCCCAACTTCTGGCATTCCCTGCAGGGAATGTCAGCCTTGAGCTCATGGGCATGAAGAGGCTGCCAAGACCCTTTCCTTATCCTCTAAAGCACCCAGGTGTCATCGCCTCAGTTTCTGCAGTGCCCAGTCACACCCATGGGCTCCAGGAATGCCTGCTGCCAGGCCAGAGGACCTCACTGGGGGAAGCCCAAGGGAATTTTGTGGCCTGTAAGTTTAAGACTCAAATTGCTCTTATGTAAGCTGTATTGAGCACATTTTTTATTGCAGGCCTGTGCTGTTCTGGGAAGAGCAAGCCTTTTGAAGAGTGGGATAACCAGGAAATGACTGTTGCACACACAAGGAAGTGAAGCAGAAGAATCAGCAATCACTTGGGATCTTCGTCACTAAAGATGACCAACTTCTTCCCACACTCCCAAACTACTGGGATGATTTTGCACTCTTCTAGTTGCTACTCCTCTCCTTGTGCTCAGGGCCCTTTCCATCTCACCTGGCTCAATGCGATGCTGCCACACTAAGTGGAGCTGCCACATCAAATGGCATGTTTGTACTAACATGCACTAATATGAGACATTCACTGCAGGCACCTTCGGATGCCTAAATTAAAGCTTTGCATAGCAAAGTACAAGTATTGAACTCTGATGAGTTTGATGGAATTATAGACTTTTCCAAAAGTTGAAGGGGGTTAGCTTTTTAAATCTTTGTCCGACTTGCTGCAAAAGTAAGCCTCACTTAAGAACTATCTTTTCTTTGATGAAGATCGTCAGTAATTAACCTACACTATGAAAAGAGAAATCTAGGGTGTAGTTAGGAATATCATCACTTTCAGTATAGTATAAAGGGAGAAATGCAGTGATATATCCCCCCTCCTCAGAGTCAGGGATCATCTGAAAACTTCTTCAAAAGCAAATAAAAAAGACAAAAATTAAAGGAAGAATCAACATTAAATGTAAGATGCTTGGTTGAATTCAAGAAATGCACTGACAACAGCTTTAAGCACTCACATGGAAAAATGCATTCCCTACTTAATATTATTGATTTTGTGTCTGGAGAAAAACCCACAGAACATTGTGTCCAAGCTGCAGGAGACGCTAACTGAAGGCAGACAGACAAATGCAGTCAAAGTCAGTACTTCATTCAAACAACAAAACTCAAACAGAACAAAAAGCTGATGAAAAAAGCCCTTGTGAAATCAGTTTCAACCTCTGAAATATATTCATTTTGTTATGTCTTGGTGATAATGAGGTAACCTTAAAAGTCTTTTGGCAAAATTCTTTTTTACCTGATGGGAATTTCTTTAGTGACTTCAACAATCTCAGGACTTTGTCATGAAACTGCAACATTCAAAATGTTTTTGTGACCATTACCCACGTCTTTGGTATGAATGTGGCAAGTTGATACTCTTGATTACAATTTTGCAGCACTTTTACAAAGGGTAACAGTTATTCACAGCAGCCATCTAAGGAAAGCGGACAGCTGGCAAGGGAGAGCATCAAATTCCTGGAAGATCACTGAGTAATTCTAAAATGAAACGTGTATTAAAAAAAAAAAATCTTCCTTTCTCCATTTACAGTGGAAGGATATCATGGATGTTAACCTTCTGACCCCCAAACCAGGGATGTATGCACCGCATTGGCATGCAGTGCCATATCTAGACTGAATTCAGCAGTGAGAAAAAGGAGATTTTTGATCAAAACACAAAATTAATTTATGTAATAGAGGTTTCACAGAATGCCACTGAACTTACAGAAAGAACAGAGGAATAAATTGTCTTTGTAGAGTTAGTCACAAGACGTGATTAGCATTTTCAATTTGCAAAATGGCCTCTACTCAAGCACAGCTCCCAAGCAAGATTGTGTTTTTCATGTTGGGAGTATTTAGGTCCCAAGAGTCTGGGAACATTCTTGCAGAGGATTATATCTGAAATTATGATTGTCCAGTGGTCATTATTTTCACTTCAGTTAAGACAGAGATGTGAATGAAATACCATTATGTGCACCAATGAAGAGAAAATGAAAAGGGGGTCAGATTAGAAGCAAGGACTGATCTCTTCCAAAGCACTGGACTGATGAAAATGAGCACTCAGTGACAGCACCTCTGGCAGTGCTGGCTGTTGAAGTCTCTGTTAACATCAGGCCAGAATTTCGGGCTTTGTGTACTGCCTGAGCCCAACATTTGGCCTTTCTTGACACATAGCATAGCTGGGAAATGTCAACAGCCATAACAAATATTACTGCATGTACCTGGCAAATCACTCATGAAACACCCTTATGACTCTGCACAGAACCTTGTAAGATGGTTTTGCTTTCTGGAAATAACAGATGTACTGGTAATACACTAAAATTTTGGTCTGCCCCACCCCGCAGATTTGTGTGTGAACTGACATGCAGGGAAGGTGACATTGCAACTGCTCGAGCCTCTTGGTCAACTTAGTTAATTGTCCTGCAAAAACAAGAGAAAAAAAAAAAGAAGGTTGATTTGTGGGTTGGGCACCTAATTACTTCAAGAGGGAAGCTTTTCCAAAGGTGTCAAGATCCTTGTCTCTCTTTCAGGATGGTCTCACATAATGAGTATGTAGAAGACCTATGGGTCTAAAGTACATTTTCATCTGTACCTGCTTTTGCTAAGAAAAATATTTCCAAGTTTTATTTTAAATAACACCATTTTCTAATGTAAAAGTTGATGCAGACTCGTGCCATCAGGAGAAGTCCTGAGTGAAGAAAGTAATCTTTAAGGTTACATTATGGGCTTCCTTGATATGTACGCACTGTGCCTAAAGTTTCTTCTGTTCTTTCTAGGAGCCTGATTTTCTGCAGAGTAAGTCATCTAAATATGCCACAGTGTGAAGATAAGATTGTGTGTTTAGTGTACAGGCATACACTGCCATTTTTCCTTACCAACACCTCCCACTAGTGCTCGGCATGTTGAGGTATTTCATTTGCTGAATTCAACCTGTCATCTGTAACAAATATGTCCTAATCCAATTACATGCATCACCGTTCGCTAAGAACCACGTAGGAGCCACCAAGCCCTCTTCTCTTTGATCAGCCCTGATTTGCACAGTGGCCAGGGGCAAAACCCATGGAGTCTGCTGAGAATATATGTGGAGACAACCTGCAAGGCACAACACCTGAGTGCTACATATTTGATATAAATGACAATTGTTTAAAAGGCGCTTCAGCTTCCATTTTACAAAGTTCATTATCGTAGCAAATGTTTTAACATCAGCTCTTTCCCCCTGTTTCTCTATTTCCATTTGTACTGCTGTGCTTTCTCTGATTTCATGGTGGTATTATTGTTGAATACATGGCTGTGACTGTGACTCAATAATTGTAACTATCTGGTTTCCTTCCTTGCCATTAATCTAGGTATTGACTACTTTTCTTAAGAGTCATATATTGCTATGAGATCAGCTGGAGAGGAGCTCACGGAAAAGAGGGGCAGAAAATAGAGTTTCTATCCTATGAAAATTCAAGCATTTGAGGAACTTGTACAATTACAAACTGGATCAAAATATTATTTTGAAAAATTTACTATTAACCAACAATTCTGAAATATTTTGTTGGAGATATCTGGGAATGATGTACCAAAACACTCTCTTTACACAATTGAAATGTTTCCTTTTAATGCTACTTCAACCTTTATATTATATAAATATAAAGCTTTGAAGCACTTCTGTTTATCCAGTTACATATGGGCTGAAATGGTATGACTCGAAGCTTTCAGGTAATTTCCCTTTAAAACATTTCAGTACTGCAAAATATTGTTTCCTACACATTTTTGGTGAGGAAGCAAGTTCTTTTCAAGAGTTTCTAAGACTTACATGGAGATACTCCTCTAGAATTTCTTTTGGGAAACCTGCAACCAGCTACTGTACAATGACCAGTTTTTAGCTAGCATGTGTGAGTATTTCAAGATCATCATTGGATTAATGTATTTTTGGTTTGCAAACAGAATCTTTCAAAGGGGCAATGGGATGCTGTGCAGACAGACTGCAGCTGCAGATTTGTTGGAGCTATCAGACAATATTGAATGTCTCCTGTCCAAACGCTGAGAGCTACGAGGCTCTATCGACTTCACTGCGGAAATGGATCACAATGAATGAGATTTAGGAAAGGATTAAAAAAAACGAGGACAACATTTCCTTATCAAAAAAGCAGTTCACAAAATGTGAGCCTTCCATTCAGGTTTAAAATAAAACTGTTTTCCTGACTGAGCCATTGGACAACACACGGACTAAAATAGATGTTAAAATTTATTAGTGTTTAAACTATTGCTAGTTCACTTGGCCAGGAGGAAGATATTGTATATAATCAGTTTTAATATACATCTGTTTACGACAAAGGACAAGACTGCATGGTCTGGATGATAAACATAGCAGGAAACTTTCCTTTTTTTTTTCCCTCTTCCTCCCTTTGGAAATTGCTGTTTTGATGGCAATCATTAAGGGAATAATAGAAGCAATTTTTTTTAATTTGGCAGCAGGCTCTAAAAAACATGACCTTAGAAATCCCTTAATGTTTTTGGACAAAATAATGATTCAATGAATTAATTTAGTCCTCTTGTGGACATTAACTGTTTCAAAATTATACACATACACGAACCACTTCACTCAGAACTGAAATATGGCCAGGCTTGCCCAGCTGCAAGGCGGCAGCCACAGAGACAAATGATGTAACTTTGTAGCTTGAATAATCCTGGACAGGACACTAAGGAAAAGCATTTCTTTTGCAGTCGTTTCCATGGTATCTTTAACACCCACATAGAGCAAGTAGGACACTGGTTGTTAAAGTCTCATCCAAATAAATCCTACAAAGTAAATTGCATGGAACCCAATTTATCTACCTTGAATGAAGTTTGCTGGGATTTGAACCTGTGGCTTCAAGGAAAAAAACAACCAGACGCTTCAAAGCTGATGTGCAAATCATTCAGCCATTCTATCAGCTTTAAGACACACATAGTAAATTTGAGACCATACACATAAATGTACTAAATCTATACATAGACAGATGTACCTACATTTGCTTGAGATTCATCATGCCCATTGATTTCTGCTAATTCCTTGGCGCTTTTTAACTGCAAAGAGTGAAAAAAAAAAAACAAAACAGAACAAAACAAGCGCATTACTTCAGTATTTCACACAGTTATCTTTGATTTATTTGAAGGAGCATTTTATAAAGCTTCCAATGAGAAAAACAGATGGAGCATATAATTCTAATGAGTTTTTTCTCAAACCATTTTGAAACCAACATACTTAAGGCTTGATAGGCTGGCCAAAAAAAAAAAAAAAA
>VXBR01000897.1:387724-439282 GCA_013400215.1 Cisticola juncidis
AAAAAAAAGAAAAATAATAGGACTGGGTCATTTTTAAAATAATAAGATTAGAAAGTAGTTTCAAGGCATAAAAGGTGCACAGATTTCTCTCTCAAGAATAATAAACAATTTAAATTCCCATTGTTGTTGCCATTAATTTAAACTTTAAAATATTTGAAAGTTGCCACTACCTAAATAGTGTTTTGCCAATGATTACTTTTGAATGATATATTTTGAGGTAAGATGCTGCAGTGCTGCTATACATTGTCTTCCTGACAACATACCTAAATAACTGACATGGCTCCTGGGTATGATGGAAAAGGAGGGGAAGTGAAGAACAGCTCTTTTATTTAACCAGTGGCAGGAAGAACTCAGGAGACGCCGCAAATATATGACCTGAACAAAACCTTTTTTTCCCTCCTGAATTAGCTTTTAGGGGAAAATCCAAGATTACACTGGGAATTGTAAAGATGATTCTTGGGAGATTTAAGGAAAGTCCTAGCTCACATCTTGAGCCACAGTGAAATATGCTGTCGTTCATCCTGTGACTGAGCAAACAGAGCAAAAAGGGGACACAGCAGCTCTCCTGAGCCTAAAAGCTATGGAGGTTTGTACATTTAAATGAAACTCACAGATTCATTTACTCTTTAGGTTAAGCTCTGAGAAGTCATGCTTTTGTTGTAATTTAATTCACAACAGATATCATGCACAGGAGGGGGATGGAGGGAGAAGGGAGGGAGGGGGAACAACGAACGCAACTTTCCTCTGAATTCCTTCTCTTTTGCCAAAGCAGCTGGGTTTGGTGTAACTGTTGATTCTACAGCCATGGCCCTGATTGGTAACAGTGCTAAAATCCTGATGAAATGGAACACTAATGTGTATTGGGTCTGACTCAGAAGAGTTGGTGGACTATCATCCTAGGAGGGTTGGCTACCTTGATCATATTTTTGCTACGTGGCAACAACAGCTGAACTGAAGTGAGTGTGAGCCAGCTCCCAGCTGTTCATTTTCCAATATGACATTAAGGTAAGCAGGCTGTGGTCTGTTTGTACCTTATTATGCAGGGCTGTGAACTGCACCAATTCAGGAACTGCTGCACAAGCCACTAAACCAGTCCTGATAGAGAGGGAAGAGGGCAACACTTCCTGATAAAGTAGTACAAAGGATATCTGGGGACTGCAAAATCATCAGGTCTCCTGTTTCAATTCACTGAAGCTCATCTTTGAAAAGCCTCCAGAAGTCAGCAATTTATACGGACAGCAGGGTGGTGCAGTTCCAATGAATGCTACATGTTTTCCCTTCTCTGAAAAAATAACCATCCAGTGAAACCACCTCACTGTGAGGATAGCTGGTAGGAATGAGCTGAGATGGCTACTTCCAGCCAAGCACCAGAACTAGGCATTTATGCATCGCAGTGCGACCGAAAGTGCTGCTTCCTGATTCTGCCAATTCCTCATTACAGAAATTCACCCAACAGGAGCAGGCCTGTTGTGTTCAGCTGAGCTACCTATCCCAGTATGAGGTCAGGAGAGCATGCTCAGTTTTGTACAACTGTTCTGCATGCTGATGCAAGTGTCCTGAGTGCTCAAGAAATGCTGGTCATTGCTTAAACTTTGCCTTTCCCTTCCCAGGCTGATAAAGTGCTGTCACCCCTTGGTGACTGTGGCTCCCTGGCAAAGTGCTCTTCTGGTGACATGCCACATCCTCATCAGCCACACGTGGGTTTGATGGGAGACTGGGCTCAGCCTGCAGCTCACTCCGGTCTTGCAGGCTTTTGCCCTGCCATGGTTTCCCTCCATTATCACCCTGGCACTGCTTCATCAGTCAATATAATGTACAGAGGATGCTTGAGCCTCTCCAGCTTTTATTGCACACCATGCTCTGGAAAGATGACAGAACTCAGGCAAGAAGGTGCTTGCATCCAAGCCAAGACTATGACCTCTGCAGGAAGAGGTGGAGGTGAACCAGTGGAGGTAATGGTGGAAAACTTAAGGGTAGAAAGTGTGCAGCTGCATTCCCACAGGTTAAAGGGGTGAAGTCCCCTTTTTTCCTATTTTTTTTCTAATTATTATTTAAATTATATTATTCTCTCACATGTTACGTAGAGAAATGCTGGAATAGCCAGCTCAGAAAAATGTACAGTTGGAAAAATGCAGCCATGCTCAGACAGAGCTGCACCTCCCCATGCAAACATGCCCTGAGTGAGGCAGGGCAGGATCCCTTTGCCAGCTTGGGATGAAAAGGCAGTTTTTAGCAAACCTATCACAAAACCAAGCCATAAAGTCAAGGCAGAAGTCCTGTGCTATTTATTTTTGAAAGAAATGCTCTATTTACTTGGTTCAGCTGGATGATTTTCAGTGCCCATTGTGGATAAAACACACAGATAAGCTGTGGTGCTTGTAAAGGAAATCTGTGAGTCTTGGCAAGTGGGGGTCATTACTGCTAGGGCTTCTGCTGTTCTGGAAACTTCTGGAACTTATTCAGGGCTCTTGGAGGAGCACAGTGGCTGCCTAGCACTCTTTAGGAATTCTGGCTACTTACAGTCTTGGCCTTAGGCGTGTTTCAGAGCTAATTCTCAAGAGAAATGCAGATCCATCCTGCCTTTCTTCCAGCTACTGTTTCTCCTGTCTGCCTAGCGTGAGTGCACATTTGATTCACAATTAACAAGAGTCTGCAGAGATTCAGAAGTCTGCCCTGGTGGTCCCTACTGGGCCTCACATTGCAAGATCTTCCTATATGTTTTTGCAGCACATAATTGCTACAAAGATATAAAAATAACTTCATGTAATTTCCGGTTTTTTTAAGCACTTTATAATGCTGTACCTTAAAAGCCATGTGAAAATGGAAATGAGATGCAATTAACTCAAGAGACCTGGTGGAATCTCTGTTTATAAAGATTCTGTCATTACCAAATCCATTCTTCCTCATGGCGTTTTCTGTATTACAGTCTTGCTTTAGCTTTCATTTAGGTTATCTCCATGACCATAAGTTCTAAGAGCACGTATCTGAACATAAAAGCTTCCAGAATCTAAATTACTAGTTTGTAGAATATATTTGTCATCAGATATGTTCAAAGACAAATGTTAAATGTGGAACAATGTCCCACCTTTCATAATGAACACTAAAAAAACCCCTGAAATAAACATAATTTACTTTTCCTAAAATGTACATTAAATGTATATGTCTATCTGCAGACATATTCATACATACATGATGAAAAATCTTGAACATAAGAATCGGCATTTTGAATCTCTGTCACCTAAGCAATTCAGATCCCACAGCGCTTAAACTGCAAATACTTAATCAAATATTTTAGCTGAAAGTTTATATAGAAAGGGTTGAAATAAGGTCTCAAAGCAGAGACTGTGCCTGTGCAGCACAGGTGGCTATTTTCAGTTTCAGTGTGTTCAAGCCACATGATCTACACAGAAAACACACTGTGCTTGCACACAATACACTGTTTCCTCTGCAGATTTGCAGATTTAGGGCCAGACTTGCTTTTTGCTGTGTAGCTATCCATCTTACTATCCTGATAAAACAATACTATCAAATATACTTCTCTGTGCCATAGTACACCTTAGTATCAAAGAAGGTGGGATAATCAGATTTACAGAGATTTGATTCTCATTGCATAAATAAGTGCATTGATAACTGCTTTTTTAATGCCATCATGATAATGCCTGTAAGCATTAAGCCTGTAAGTTTTTTATATACTCATACTTGTGTGAATTACACAGGAGATGCCAAAATGCTTTTTCAGTACTAATCTTAAAAGCAAGAGCTGTTTTGGCTCAGGTATATTTAACTCCCCCAACAATTTTTTAATGCAGAGTGAAACCACTCATCACTGATATCTATGTAGAATACATAAGAGGAAATAGTACTCATGACATGAAATCCAGTATTGGATAGTATAAAGTAAGGGTCCTTTCTCACTCTGTTTTCTCAAACCCTATTAGTCTAATCAGAGCAGACAGACAGGCCACATGAGGTTAGGCCTGCTCACAGCATATTCTGTGGTCAGACTCCTATGGATTTTGAAGGTGAAGCCATGAGACTTTCAGAGCTAATGGCTTTGTCTTCCTTCCCCCTAGCATGCCTAAGCCAGCATTTTTCTCCTGCCAAAGTCACTCACCTGTTCCTGCAGGACTTTAAGCATCGCTTGTGTATGTGTTTGCTCTTCCTTTGCTTGCTCCAGTTCTGATTTTTTGTTATTTAATTCTTCCTGTATGCTCAGCAATTGCTGCACAAACAAAAGAAGTTTTGTGGTTAGCCTCGTCTGGATCCAAAGCAGTTTAAAATCCCCAGTTTGACAAATCCTCATTTCAAGCAATGTTTTGCAGTCTGCTCCTACATTTATTATTGTTGCATAATCTGCTGTGCCTAAATGGACCAGAGGTAAATTATTTTCATCTGCATCTCCTTCTGTGGCAGTGCACCACAAGTAATGCATCTGTTAATGTGCATTAAGCTGTTTGTTACATTAAAGTAGAAACTCCTGGTACAGTAAGTCACCCACAGAGTGACTATCACATCCATCTGAACCAAAATCTTATTTGTAGAAGTATATGTGGTGGTTTTAATAATACTGGAGTAAACACTATGGTACATAAATAATTTAAAAGCACAGCCCTTTAATATAATTAGTCATTGGCTCACGGCCATTTTCATTCTATGCAAAGCAATATTCTGGAAAGCTTTCACACTGACGTGCCAAGAAGACAAAACCTTTCCTTTTTTTTGTCTTGTGCTGCGATATTTTATTAGATCAGGAAGACTGATGCCCTACAATCAATATATCAGGCAGCAAGACTGCTGATCTACTGTCAAAACAAAAAGCTATGACCAAAATCTATTTTTATGAAGAGAATTCTGGGATGAAGGCGCATATTTGAAAGCCCACGTCCTCTGGTCTCAGCTAGCTTTAGATTCTGCCATAGATTTATTGCGACTGTCAAGAGCAGGTCAGTAGATTTAATTAATTCTGAAATAGTTATATGTTTTTGTATTGATGTGAAGAATGCTAGACACTGATGAAGAGCCAGAGCAGACAAACAGGTTAAGAAAAGAGTTAATGTGTTTTCTCGCAGGGAATAAGAAAGAAAACTATGATTTTCTGGGGCAACATATTGCTCGTAAGCACACTCCATTTAAAGGACTAATTGAACTACTAATTGCTTTACTAATGTGCACTACTGATTTAAGCATGTACCTTCATCTAAAGCTTAGTTTATGGTTGTGCTTAGGGCTGGTGGCTGACTCATGGATGTTGCAGGTGTTCAGCCTCTTGGTAAGATACAGACCGCAAACCTAGAAAAAGTCTTGTCCCACTGTCCTGGAAGTCCCAGGCATCAAAGGACATGGTGTCAGTATTGTTTTCAGAGTGACTTGGAAACAGATGACATTTCAGGGACTGGTGGAGTTATTGGTAGTGTATTTCTGTTGTAAGTGAACATCAGTATGATGGATTAATTCAGCCACTGAAGTAAAAATACACGTGGGTATATGTCTGATTATATCTCACACACTCTACAGTCCAGCTGAGTTGGTTAGCTTTTTGATGGATCATGCTGCCTGGACTGTTCCCTGGGAGCCTTCAAGAGACATTCTGGCATGTGTTTTCACTCCACCACAGCACAAGATCATTTTGAATCTCAAGATTTTTCCATGAAATAAATAAGTTTCTTCCACTGAGGCTCACACCCAACCAGCTTCTGGGTGGGGAACTCTGCTTTGGCATTTCTTGAACAGGGACGTGTTCACCTTGCCTGTTGGGTACTACTTCCCACATTTTCAGAGGATACAATGGATTTGTGTACACTGCCATAGCTCACACACTGACACCCATGCAGGTTCCCATGCAGAAGGGACCCTCTAGTCACCCCATGTAAACTCATGTTATAACATACCTTGAAGGTTCACCTAGGATAGTTCTAGCTGATGTCTGCAATTTAGAAATAAAGGACTCCACTCCTCAGAAGAGAAGCCGAGAACAAAAGACAGCAGAAAGATGCCATAAACCCTCTCAGTGGTCACTAGCTGAAACACCTGAGGTGTGATAAGCAGACTGTCACCTAAGAGCAGCAGGTGAGATGTCCTCTCCTTCACAGCTGCAACCTGTTTGACCTCACACGCCTGAACATATCATGGGAAAGGAGTCTTTGACCCCATTTCAGAGTCTTCTCTGAGCAGTTATGTCTCACCAGTGTGGTCAGACTCCACCTTCATACTGGTTGAGAGAATTTTACTCCAGCTTCTGGGAGAAACCCTACAATCCATCCTTTTGAATAACATAAACTCAGATCTAGAAGATCCCAAGTGAGTCTTCAGTTCATCTTGCCCCTGAAAAACCTTTCCCTACTGAATGACTGTTACAAATAGGAAACCAAGATTGACTCTTGGGTTGAACTTGTTTACAGGACTGAACTTAAACCTCCTTCTCTATTCCACTCAACCCCTCCCCATGGTGCTTCCATGGCCATGTTTCACTTATTGCGGATCAGCTCACAAACTTCTACTGTTTTATTTTCACATCTCGCATTGTGATTTAGTCTAATTATATATCTCTTTTCACCCTGATTTTTCCTGTTTTGCATTTAAGGCAATTTTTCCAAAACTGTCCGAGCATGGGAGGAATTGGTGTGGAAGACACTGAGAGCATGAGAGAGAGAGGGAGATGTGATGTTTTGCATCTTTGTACTTGGCTCTGGACCAGATAGGAACAGGAATCCCAGGAAAATATCCAACATTCTCAGTTTCCCTGGGGTAAAAGAGTGTGCACTCTTATTGGAGTATGAACTACAAAGAACTTGATATGAGATAAAACCTTCTAGCAGTCTTAGTGGTTAAACTGTCAACTACCGAAGGTTTAAGGTGCATGCATAGGCTCCAAAGACAGTAAAAGTGTCCCATTTTCACAGGAAAGTAGAGTAACTGTAACTAAGATATCCTATTTCCAGTCATACATAAGGTTTCTCATTCACAGGACTGGGACCTTCCCATTCAACCTCCAGAGATGTCAAAATTATTTAAAATTTGGAGCCATCCTTTGGGGATTTAAGTTTCTTTTTCTCTTCCTCATATTTATCTCTAAAAGCTGCAGAACCTGCTGATTTTGCATGGGTCAGGTTTGGATATTTCTTTTTCCTGAGCAGTTGATGCCACCAAGAAGTTGTAACAAGGAGTTACACCTGCCAAACAGCATACTTTTCTCTTTTAGTCTCATTTTGAAAAATGAAGAAATAATTGTGACTGAAAAAATATCAACCTAAGACAGATGAACAGCCTGAAAAATTCCAGCACAAACACATGATATTTGGCAAAGTTAGAAGCAAATGGGAAAAGGATTGTACACTGGCAGAAATGAGACAAGTTTCATAACAGGGACTGCTGTCATGCCTGCTTATAAACAGACACGCTTTCCATACAGATTATAATGAATGGTGCCAAGTTGCAGGTATTAATTATTCAGAATTACTTTGTTTTTCTGCTTATATATCTGCATATATCTGCTTATTAAAAATTTATCCTATAGATATTTCTTCTGCCCTTCAAATTTCTTGCAACTATATACCACAATCAATCAAAATAAAAAAAATTCTTTTTTTTTAATGATTATGCTGATACTGTTCCACCTACTTTGCTATCTCACACAGTCTCTCTGCCAGAGTTTCCCTGTTTAGGAAACCGATCTACTACACACAGATAGTGGTATAGCTATGGTCACCACAGCTAAACAAGTGTATGTTCTTTTAATCTTGTCTCACATCTCTGGCCGTTCCCTTTAAGCCCTGATGTTCCCAGCTTTGTGACACAGCAATAAGACAGAAGTTCCCCACTTTTATCAGGCAAAGAACAGATTTCATGGCTATACAGCCAAGAAATACCTGGCTCATATTTCTGTTTTATGCCATGTCCCCCGTGTGCAATTCTTTGGGTCTGCGAGGGTGCAAACATGATATGCAAGCGTCTTTTCCCAAAACGCAAGTATCAGGAAGTGGAAAAGCACATCACAGAGCTCATCACAGCTCTGGTGATCCTGAAGACACCTGCAGAGCTCTACCAGTAGCTGCCTGGAAGCTCAGCTGGCCACGTGCAACCAAAGGCGTTTGTCACCACAGCTGCCAGGTTAACCCTAGGAGATGGAGATGTGTAGTAGGATCAGATCAAACTGGCAGACATCACTAATATCCTCTTACTGGTATTTCCAAAGAGGAGATGGGAAAGAAAAAAAGAATTAACCTCCTGGTTTTCTGTCCAGAGATCAATCAATGCATTTTAAATACACCTCCCCCTCCAAAAATAAGACATTGCTTCCAGTGGCAAATCTGGAACCGGTCTGCGTAGAAATGGTAGATATCACTACTCCTTGTTAAGCTTCCTTCATTCATGAGGACCAGATCCTCCCTGTACATAATAAGTGGGCAGCTAATTTCGTTCTGTGAGGCGGAAGAGGAAATGTGTTTTATTTTGATTTTTTTTCACACATTCCCACTCCAATGCTGAATCCCTGCCAGAGACAGTTCAGTACCACCCATATTGCATAGATCACAAAAGCACAGACAGAAAATTACCATCTTAAACCAATCTTCACAGCTCCTGAAACATTAAATATAGATGGCATTATTGAAGCCAGCTGAATTACTCAGGCTGTGTACAATGCAGTGCCAGTGTGGCCAAGAATGCTAACAACTGAGCAGCACACACTGCCTCGGAATATATGAGAAGTCCTAAAGGGAAAGTAATAGCTTGCTGTTGTGTAGCACTGTGCAGCCATGAAATACTCCCTCTCTTTCCTCTCCTCCTCCCTGCCCACATTTCTTCATTGCTCCCCAAAAGGCAGTGTGGATTTGAATATGTGGTCACATCCCAAACCTAGTTGGACAGACAAGGATCCCGTAAGGAAAGCAACATGTCCAGCATGAAACCAACAACTTTGCATGCAAAGAAAAGGGAGGCAGGTCAGAAGTGACTGCAAGGCCTGAGGCTGTACTGAGGATGCTGTAAGGCTGACAGAATAATGAAAAAGGAAAATCAGCTTTTGTCACAGGTTTAGCAGTTATACTGTGAATGGTCCTGCCTCTGCTCTTTTGTTTATGATTTTCTGTACAGCTGCTTGAAATGAAGTATGAAAAGGTCACAAAGATCTTAAAGAAAGGGCAGTAAGGAGGAGCAGACTAAAGAACACCTCTGGTCTGGGAGTGCTGATGCTGAACACAGGTTGTGCACACAGTTTCAGCAAACCCAGCCTGCTCAGCCACAGGAAGCAGGCACAGACTCTCCCATTTATGGAGTAGCTGCAGAATATCCAGAAATAATCTCTAATAAAGGTCTCTGAAATTTGTGTATCAGTCAGACAGGGATGCTCTTACACAGCTTAACTGAGCCAACTCTGTTGAATAGTCATTTTCAACACCCAGGGAACTTGGGCAAAATGGATTGTCCTGCCCATATAATGTGTAGTAGAAACACACTCATATTACACTCCACTTACTACCTATAGGAAATATGTTCCTGTACAGGAAAAATGGATTCACTATGTGCCTAAAAAGAAGGTGGAACTCATGTGTCTCAAATAGGCAGGCTGTATCCCAACAAATACTCCTTTTTTTCAGTCCAAAATAAGCCAAGGCATGCATGTAAAACAGTAACCCTGGGAAGCAGAACTCATTTGTGCAAAAGTGAAGTCCTTTCCCCAAAACTACACAAGAATCAGAGATCTGGAAAGTAGGAAACCACAGGGATTCAAATGACTACAGAGTTCACCTAAAAACCGAAGTACTTACTTATGATAGAAATTTCGGACATTTTATTATATTTTTTCTTTTTCCCCAAGTAGAACCTTTTCCATCTTTTCTAACTTTATTTTATATAAAGAAAAAGAAGTTAAGAGTTTGCCAAATGGAAAATGACAAAAATTGCAAGGAAATGAATGTTTTGAAATTCATAGAAGCTCTTTACAAACACAGAGGGAAGGATGGTACACGCTTCCTTTCAGAATCTTCCTTAGGTAGGAGGAAAAGAAAAAATTAATTAAAACTAAATCAACCATTTGCAAAGTAAAAATACAAATCCCTCTCCACGTACTCCCTTGGACAGTCTGGAAGAGTGCCTTTTTTTGCAAGACAGACAAGATTTCATATCACAAATGGCCAGCACATGGCAGGCTTGAATAATGAGAAAGTGACTTCCCAGCTGAGCAAATACGCATTAGTAACAAGACGCTGATGAGGCCTGACAAATCACCAAGGAAACAGGAGAATGTGAAAGACAAGTCAAAGAAGCTTTAGAAATGAGCCCTCAAGGAAGTTAGCCATGTTGCAGCAAGGCATTATTAAAATAAAGAGTATGGCTGTGGGTTCGGGTTTTCAAGGGATTAAAAAGAAACGCAGTGTAACAGTGCAATGTTTCTCATCCCTGCCAGCTCTCAGGGACTGGCTGTGCCCCCGGCTGCATGGATGGCACTGTCTGGGTGGATCGTGGGGTTTGTAATGACAAAAGAGGGCTGGTGAAGAGCTGCACGTGGACCAACAGCCCAGCTCCTGCTTGATGGGCATTCACCTGCAAAGTGAGTTTTCCTGGCTCTCTGGCCAGAGGCAAAGACCATGCTGAACATGTTTGCTCTGCAGATTAACCACCTCAGAGGGGGCTGGGGAGCTGGACACACACACGATGGGGGAATGCACTAAAGAACAAATCTGTCCAGCTGCTTGCTGAGGGAGGTGTTTGCCATGTTTCCCTTCCCCTGCTATTAGATAGACTCCAGAGGTCCTACAGCTCAGCAGTACTCAGGGTAGGCCTGTATCCTAATGAATAAACCAAAAGAGAAAACAGACAGATGGACACTGAAACTACCTTGAAGGAGGTTACAGAGGAGGTGGAGTCAGGCTTTTCTTCAGTATAGGTCAAGGATAAATAGACAATAGAACAAGAAATATTTTTATTATACAGCAGGATAATATTTCACAGTGAGAGTGGCCAACCTCTTGAGCAAGGGCTCAGAGAAGTTGTGGACTCTCCGTCCTTGGGGGTACTGAGACCATAGCTGGACAAGGTTTTGAACAAAACTGAGATGACTCCAGACATGACCCCGTTTTGAGCAGAAGTGTACACAACCTTCAGATGTACCTTCTGACTTCAGTTTTTCTAGGATTCTGGAGAATAGCTGATAGAAATCAGAGAATTATCTCTCAATTTCTTTTGTTTCTGTGAGGCGTAGCAATTCAGCCACACCAGCTATAAGAGGTCAAGGGCTGGGCAGCAGAGGAAAGCAGAACATGGGTGGTGCAATGAATGGTTTAAGAGACAGTCTGCAGCCTTCCTCTGCCAAGTAATTTTCAAGTGTACCTCTTACTCATCAAGAAAGACAAGTTATCTTCATTCAGCTATGGGCTTTTGCAGCAAATGAAGAAAAGGCCAAGTCTGTAGGAATCTTACAGAATCAGTCCTTCATCTCACAATTTAAATTTACTAATAAGACACTTGGCTTTATAGCACCAGGGATCCCTCTCTGGGATCTGGGTTCACAGCAAATTACACAAGGTGCTTTACTTTGGGGGTGTCCCATGAAGGGGAGAAGCCTGACAAAAGCCCATTGGACTTCATCAATAAAGCTCCCTCCTGTCTTCGCTAAATGAGCTGATTGGAGTATCACATAGCCCTTGGCTTCACTGACAGCAGGTGAGTAGATCCTGATCCTGATCTAAGAAAGCTGGCTGATCCCAAAGGAACATCATGTTCCCTCTGCCCTTGTATCTGTCCTACAAGGCAACAAGTTGTCACCTTGCATGATGCACAGTCAAAGGAAGACATGATCATCTGGTCATAACAACATCATCTTCTCCAGCCTTTCACCTGTACTGTCTATTGAGGATAACTCCTCACCAGTTAATGGAACTTGAGCAGTGTGATCTCATATCTTCTTCCACGGGACTGAAAATGAGCATGATACAGTGTGCCTTTTGTCAACAAACCAAAACCAATCTTTTAAATTTTGATTTCCTATTCAAGAAAAAATATTTTATTTATTTTGATGGGGAATAAAAATTTAATTAGAAGAATGATATTATGGAAGAGAATCAATTTACCCAGTGTAATTTCCACTGAAACACAATTCCTAGTAATGGAAACAGAGTTCTTAGCACTGATAGCATCAAACACATTTGGAAATTCTAATCAGCAAGCCAGTGCTAGTATTTAGGATCTTTTAAAAAATTCATGTAAGATCACTGGACTGTAAAACTTCTAAGATTTGTCCTTTACCACCATTAGA
Source organism: Cisticola juncidis (assembly GCA_013400215.1). Taxonomy (NCBI): domain Eukaryota; kingdom Metazoa; phylum Chordata; class Aves; order Passeriformes; family Cisticolidae; genus Cisticola; species Cisticola juncidis. Next base: position 399,975 of record VXBR01000897.1, read on the forward strand.
CTACACAAGCATGTTAATGAAGATACTAGTTGATTTATTTCACATTGTAAATAAAATGTGTGCACCCAATTATTTCTCTATGAAGGGTTTATTTTTGCTGCCAATCTCAGTTTAGCTTTACCAGCACTAGCAGGAAAAAAGATGCTACTCTCCTCCATCTTACCACTAGAACACCTGTCGGGAATATGGGGCTTAAAGTATCTGTGGGCCCTTATTTACACTCCCCTAATATCATTGAAGTGCTGGTTGCAGAAGTGGGAAATCAAACACTACTTTCAATAAAGAAAGGTTGTTAAACAGAGAAGAGAACCCATTTGGCTTGTCTGAGATCTGGTAAATAAATAGCACTTAATTGCCAGCTACTCCTTTTTTTTCCTTTTTTAATATAATCAAAAGATTAAGTGTTTTCTGGAAGTTTGAACATGGATTGGACTGTACAGAGCCTTGAAAAGCACAAGATAACCAAGACAACACTTATGGGAACACTTCTCTCTCTCCTGGGAGATCCCATATTTCTTAACCAGTTTTCAAATATCAAAATGGGTGAGAAGGAACAGGCATGGAAGTGAATATCTGTGTGTTGGGTCCAGTCCCTCACACTTAACTTGCATCCATTCCCTCTAGGGTTATCAGTACTGCCCTTACTATGCCAGTGCCACTTTTAAAGAAAAAAAAAATCGAACTGGAATTCCTACTGCAAGAGTAGCAATTAAAACCATTTCCAACATAATTATTCTGCTCTTTTTATTTACCAGGTAAAATGCAAATAAAAGGGATTTTTTAAAATCTCTTATATTCATTCTTCTTTAATGCTGCTTTGGAGAAGAATCAGTTTATAGTTGTGCACGAGTACATTGGTTGGGTTGTATGCTCAATAGATGTTTGGTGAGCAAGAGGTAGATGGAACAAAAAAAGGCTACAAATCTCCTCTGCATTTAGGCTATATTAATAAATATAGCCATAACATGCTCCATCTATTCAAAAATGATCTTAATTTCAGCACTAAACTGCTACTAGAACCTGTATATTTAAAGGTACAAATATTTAAAGGTACATCATTGTTATAATGGCCATGGTACTTACACAGCACCAGATTCAGCAGTTTTCAGCCACCAGCACCTGTGTCTGTGGCCTCTGACACTTCAGAACGTTTGTATGAGATAGAAAGGAATGGCTGTGACAGTTAATAACATGTGTGAAGGATCTGAGACCTGTAGACATCAATGCCAGCTGAGCCTTATTGGAGCTTAATAGGTGGTAGATTGCTTAAAAGATTGATGAGAAAAAAAAGCCTCAGGATGACCTGCCCTACTGTCTGTTGCAACCTCCTGCACAGAAATGTTCTTTTTGTCTCTGCTCCCACTGAAAGAGTGTGGACCATGGGGATGTTAACTTCTACTACTTGTATGAGAAAAAACTATGAATAAGAGGGAAGGAAAGAACTGAGCAGTGCCATCTTTGTAGAAAAATAATTCTGCTAGCTCCACCTGAAAATGGATTAGCAGTGCACTAATGGCTGGGAATGGTAGAAATCCAATTAATTTCAAAGGCAGCATAGTGAGGCTGACACCAGTTACCTTTGGATTTTCTGCTTAGAAGAGTTACTATACTTTAGAGGTACATGGTCTTGCTGAAAGAGCTGATGGATGCCTCTTGTGACACCTCCATTAGACAAAAGAGTTGTGATCTGTCTCCCAGTGATGGCACTGTGGAAAATGTGTGCTCCCCACAGTCTGCACCACCAAATATGTGCCCTGACCACCCTCCTTTGAGGGAGCAAGGAGACTGAAGAGGGGACTGCAATGCACTCCAACAGCAATTCCTACCCTCCCAAGCACAAAAGCAAGGTGTACCACAGACAAATAAGTCCTACCCTGCATGAACACCCAAAGACTGAAATGAGGTTTAGGGCTGGTTACCAGGAAAAATTTCTCCACCAAAAGGGTTGTCAAGCTTTGGAAGAGGATGCCCAGGGAAGCAGTGGAGTCACCATCCCTGGAGGTATTTAGAAGATGTGTAGATGCTGTGCTTAGGGACATGGCTTAGTAGTAGACTGGGCAATAGTGGGTTAATGGTTGGATTTGATGATTTTAAAGGTCCTTTACAACCCAAATGATTCTGTGATTTTATGGTTGCTAGTCATCTGGCATTTATCAGAGCTCTTTAAAAAAGGTGCATCAGTCTCAGATGCACATGCAATTTATTTTACATTTTAAATTATTAGTAAACTGCAAAAGAAAGTCCTCAGTAGGTAGGAAATGTCAGGAGCAATGTGGCCTTTGCAGAAAGACCTTGAGCTGCATATTGAACAGCAAGGACAAGAAAGTATTGAACAGGTGATGATTAACTGTACTCTCTGCCTGCGGCACCAAATGGGGAAGGGTCTCAGAGGTATACAAAGCAAAATGCACACTCAGTGGTTCTGGCAGCTCCTGGCTTCTGAGTGTTCAGGCTCACAATCTGCATTGCAATTCACATAAAATTGGTACTGTCTGGGGAGAAAAAGAAGAGAAGACAAAAGTGGACTTTTATCACGCTGCATCAGTGTGGCACCCGTGCAGATCATCAGCAGGGCCAGAAAATGTTCAGTCTCCTGCTGAGACATGCTGAGCTGAGTTGGTGGCACTCACAGCAGTGTCAGCCTTTATGTCAGCCCTACACCCACTAGACACAACTGTTACCTCTGCTCCAGCTTTCCAGCCTGAGCACTATTTTTAAGAGAGGCACTGCTGTGCATCCCTGCTGCTGCAATAACCCCGTGGCTGGACTTTAATGCGCCCCTGCCAGCAAAGCGGAGCCTGTGCTGTCACTGTGTGTTAGGAGTATGATCCCAAGCCCAGCCAGTGAAGCAGGCCCCTTAGGGGATGGGGGCAGTGAGGTGCCTCTTAAATGTCTCAGATACACCCCAGCATGGCCAATAGCAGAACTGTAGGCACTTGTGTACCTTTCCACAGATGGAAGAATGATTTAAATGGGAATTTGTGGATGACACCTTTGCCTGCAGGAGCCAAATTCAGCCATCATGTTTAGGGAGTTAGAGAGGAAAGAACATTATGCTACATTTACATGATGCAATGAAGCACCAAGCAAAATTACCAGCCTATTGGCAAATGTACCAGTTCAGGAATCAGCACAGCTACACAAGCATAGCCCTATACCTTGGCCAGGTAAGCCTGATAAGAAAGGTGGAGCTAACTTGTTAAATTGGAGCCATGCTAAAGGAGGTGTGCTCTGCAGACTCAGGACTAACTTGAGGCTTAAAATGTTGCACTGATGGCTGTACTGTGGAAGTGGTTCAAGAACAATCCTGGATGACCAGGAAAAATCTAAAATTTACTCAAACACATGCTAATGAGTGTCATCTCCTTTGTGGCAAACTGACATTTTTTCAAAGGCTTGCTAACATTATCAGTTTCACACAGATTGTATAAAGGATCTGGAACACATCATTAATTCAATAGACTCGCTGTCAAATTCTGAGCCTTTGCTTCAAAGCATAAAGGTGGCAAGCACATTTCTTTAAGAATTATATTTGATAGACAATATACAATAAAAGCATATTCTTCTTTCTTTGTTCTTGGAATGGTGGCAAGATTTTGTTGAAGATTTTTTTCAAAAGAATTCTTCTTGCTATTACACATGGAATAGGCTAAACTAAATGGTTAAAATTTGGAGAAATTATATACCCACTGAAAATTGAGCCTTACAATTTCAAGCATTAAGCAACACTACTAGGTGATATTTTCTACATTACCTATAGTCGTGTATCTGGTGAAATATTTCAGACAGAGAGGCAAGACTAAAAAAATTCATACAGCTGTGCTGTGAAGTGTTGCAAAAATAGTTACAACTAAAACATCCTTGCTTGTGATCACAGACTTTTTTAGAGCATACCAAACACTGCTGGAAAAAGAGCCATTCAAAAAGTGATCTTCTTGGTATGTGTGTTCTCATATAGAAATAAATTGAAGGCAATACCACCTATGCAGCAGTGACAAGTTAATTCAATTTCCATCTCAAAATCAGGTAAAGTGTCTCATTTGTTACCATGGATACAAGACATTATTTCCATTTGTTTGAGATCTCACAGTGGGTATGAAATTAAACTGTGACACAGTTTTATGTAGGAAGTTGACTAAAACCCTCATAAGTTCAATGTCATTAGTCCAAAGGATTTTCTTTTTTTAGACACAGCAAATAAGGAGGTTGATACTACTGCTCATAAGGTACACTTCATAAACAAACATCTGTGTGATTTTCCTGATGGTACTTTGGATCAGTGGGAGTGATGGAAGAGAAGATAAACATTCATTTCATCAGTCCCGCAAATACAGGGAAGAATCCTGAAAAACATCCAGATGGTAGAAGTACATTAAAAATACATTGGTGTTGTGTTATTTGCTATTGTTTGGCACCAAATATGTTTACAAAAAATGTCTTGATTCTGAAAATGCATCCAATTTTTTCTCAAATAAATCTGCTTTTCAAGCTGAAGCTCAAACCACTTGTTCTCTATTTTTCAGAGTTAGAAGAAGTGTATGAAAAAGTGGGGAAGAATGAAGAGAAGGAGAAATATGTTTTTTAATGCTGACATATATGAAGGGTTCAGGAATTCAGTGGCATTCAATTTACCTTGTCTGAAATTAATTTTAATATATACAAAAGGATAAAAGAGAATACAGGTCTTCTTGTTAAATTATTTATACTCAGGTCCTGGGTATATATTTAATATTTCATAGTGAGAATGATTTCCATAGATGCTGAGCACCTGCTACACTGACGGATTTCAGCTAAGGTTGTCATCTCTCAACATTTACAAAACCAAACTGAGATAAAACCGAGTCTACCTAAATCAAAGGTTTATTTCTACATGTTCATGCATTAACTGCATGAAAATCACAAAGGTTATGGGATGTCATGACTATGGCTAATTACTGAAATCCAAAACCATCATCCAGCTGCTTAACTGACTGATAATTTCCTACCAAATATTCTGAACTTCACCTCCCGTGCTTCTGTGTTGCTGCTCTCCTCAGCATATTGTCAGACTGGATTATCTGCAGTGTCTCCTCCAGCTCCTTGGGCCATCTCTAATTATATCCCATTGGGAGCAAGCAGGTCTGACCCTGAGATGGCAAACTAGAAAAATTGAGAACGTCACAGCAAAACTGTCACGAACACAGAAACTCTCAGAGGAATAGGGACTACAGTGTCCATGGCCAGCTGAACAGCGAGATAAGTCAGTCACTCTGTGTTATTGATTTTCATTATTAACATTTGCTTGAAGTTCAATAAAAATCTATTTACATTCTACAGACTTGATTATACTTCCTCCAGACCCCAGACAGAAAATTAGAATAATGCCAAATGGGTGCTAGAGTTCCAGAATTTTTATTTAGTAGTATTTTATGCCCACTTTTCACCATTTTTAAAGGAGAATTAGCACCAGGATGAAATATAGCACAATTTTTACATATGGTGTTAAATTTATTAAAACCGGTGATATTTAAGTATCCATTTATATAAAGATAAGATCGTGAACAGACCTCAAGCTTATCTAAAGGATACAGAAACCTCAAGTATTTCTGGGTAATGACTTAATTCTGAAGTCCAGGAAAGATTTCATTCCTGAATTATCAATTACTTATTTTCAACTTTTGAAGCATTTTGGTCAGACTTATTCGACCATACAATAAATCACCTTGATTTTGTAAAACTCTGCAGGCTTAAGGGGGATTGTGTTGATATCAATATGTGTGTAGGGGTGCCTTGTGCTCTGTTATTGGGTGTTAGTCAGGATTTGCAGACTTGCAGGGATCCATGGGTACCAGGAGAGCCATGCAATTCCTAACCCAGCTCACATGTAAATGAATATCTCCTGGGTTTTGCCACACTGATGCAGCTTGGTACACTCTGGAAGTGGGTACAACTTGTTCCCTTCTGGAATCTAATACCGGGAGGTGACAGAGGAGTGTGTGTGATGCTGCAGATGAAGAGAGCAAGATTAACCTCCGCAGTGCCAGGTGGAGAAGCTCCACTCCAGCAGGGAGCCCAGGCCAGCGCTGTGATGAGCAGTGCCCTTGTGTTCTGTCACGTGGCAGCTGGACACAGGTGCTTGGGCAGGGAAGGTGCTGCCCACACGCACGCTGGGTGGGGGCTGCTCGTGTGTCAGTGCACATGTAGGACCACGCAGTGGGAGCAGTCTGGATGCGCTTGCCAAGACTCACCCAGCACAGTGTCAGAAGCACACTAACAAATAAGGGATAATTATTATGATAAACTGACACCTCTTGCCCCTGCAGGGACACAGTGCAGTTTCTTGTTGACTGGTGTCTGAGAAAAAGCTTTTTTGCTGCACTAAACCACTTAAAAACTGTGTGAATGAAAAGGTTACATCCATGGGTCAGCATAAATGATAAGAGCTCAGGAAATAGCACTGATGCTGCTAATGATTTGCAAGTTAAGGAGGGTAGTCTGGACATGCTGATGTCTCAGTCATTCTCAAACAATAGCAGAAAAAAAGATGCAGATGAATGCAAATGAAGACACCACAGAACATTGACTATGAGACATTAGACAATTTTATAAAAATTTCTGTGCAGGACCAGGGCCAGTTGGACTAAGTAAGAAGAGTACCAAAGCAATTTGCTCATAACTAGCAAATGCATAAGGAGTTTTCCTGAATGATCAATGGGCTTGCAGTTTATGGATTCCGAAAATATACGCCTAAACACATCCCCAAATTCACCTTCCTTTTCCCCCATCTAAAGTCCTCGTGATTTTCTGAAAAGAAATCAGGACCTTAATGAATAGTCTTGAGTAGGGCAGAGCCCCATGGTACCGCTTTCCTAAGATAGAAGGCCTGTTCTTTTCCCCCTTAGCAATACCTGCTGCATGCCTTGCATTGTCTGCTGCAGGAACTGCAGCTGCTGGTCCTTGGTAAGGCTTTCTTCTGTTCGAAAGAGCTGTCCTTTCTCCTGCTTCAGGAGCTCCACTTCATTCCTATAAGCATCCAGCTGCCACCGAAGACTATCGTTCTCCTCCTTTAGCGCATATGCTTGGGCAGCTAGAGCTAAGAGAAAATGAAAATGTGAAAAAATCAGTGAAATGGATTGTTTCTTTTCAAATAACACAGAAGACATTGTCTGGAGAGATGACAATACAGCTGAACGCCAGTGAGACATTTCAGAGCTGAGACAAGACCCAGCAGAGCTGAACATGATTAGGTTCTGGCAAGGATTGTTGCTGCGAGGTTATTTCCTGGGATGGAAGAAACCATAAAGTGACCCTGGATAATTCAAATGCTACTTGCAATCTGGCTGCTAAATTTAGGCTTGTATTTTAGGAAGAAACTGGCATGCAGTCCAAGGGCAAGGCACTCACCAACTTTACAATGTTTTCCCAGTGATGTTATAGGAACTGATACAGCCATTTAGTATTTATACTTGCACAGTGGCCAGATGTTCCAATCAGGTCTGTGCTAAGGAACTTTCCCAATGTAAAGTTGCTGGATTTAGTCCCGTGAGAGAGGAAACACAGAAATTTCTCTCCAGCCTGGCTATGAACTACTTCACAGCAACAGTTATGAGGAACCATTTAGACAGAAAAATGATGTAATAGAAAAAAATTATATAAAATGCAAATGCTGAAAAAAAGTGTTGGCACTACAAGAACATTACTACATTAAAGGCATTGAAAGACACTTAAGTCATTTCCTTAGGAAGCTCCATTTGGCCCCTTTTCAATTTAGAATGGCATTTTTATTATCATAACTGATAGCAGGTGTTTGTGGAGAAATCGATTAGTATGCAGGGATGGAAATCACATTTGCCAAATGACTTGCACAGTCTGCAATATAAGCTCAAATTTGTGTAGCAAAAGGCAGAAGGCTATAAAGCATGTAGTAGGGACATTATTTAAATAAATTATCCAAAAATAAATACATATAGGGAAAGGTGGCATTCATTAATTAGGGATGTGCCTATCATCCTTTAGAAGAACCCACTCCTGATAGTACTGATATTTGGCAGGAGCAGTGGTCATTTGGCATAGCAAACTGCCATACCATGCTATTTTCTTTCTTGGAACCTGGTAACACAACAACATTACAGAACAGCTGTAATTAAAAAACAACAACCTACTATAGCCAGTTCTATCAACATTTGGTAACTGAACCACATAACTGATTTACATTCCTGATTAAATGATTTCAGGCTTGGTATCACAGAACTCCTTTTTGCCCACCTACAACAGCAGTATGGTTAAACTCCAAATTATATGAAATTGCATATTAACTCCATTTAATACTAGGCACCTCTTGACTAGACCTACTGGAGATAAAGAGTCCCCTGTTCCCCATGATAACATGATTCAGCACATTTGTGAAATTACACCAGCAATTAGGTAGAATGTCACAATATTTCATTAGCAATAAAAATGTTTTATCTTTGGTAGGACAAATCTACCTTCATTTCAGATAATTTTTGCTAATTTTAAAGTAGTACAAACACATTATTCAAAATAAAGTACAGTCAGCTACTATTCAAATACAGACATGGATTGGTCACTGTGCTTAATTTGGGTATTTTACAGAATCTCTCTGCAAGATTTAGCGAGAGTTACAGTATTGTTACATCAAATTAAATTGTTCTGAAAACCATGTAATCATCCTACCGTGACAAAATTTACCCTCAAGAAATTGCACTGATGAGTCCAGTGGGCAAATAAGAGGATGAAGTACTTATTTTAGTGTTTATTTTTGTAAGAGCCAACAAGCTATAGTAAAAGAAGGGATTAAAACAACAACAACAACAACAACAACAAAAAGAAGAAAAAGAGGCCAAGCAAACAGAAACATCAGTCCAAAAAAAAAATCCTCAGGTCAAAATTAAATAGTTTGTTTTGGAATGGACCTCTAAAGATTATTTAGTACAAGTTATGCAATTGTCTCACCACCCTCACCCTAAAATATTTCTTCCTTATGTCCAATCTAAACCTACCCACTTTCAGTTTATAATTGTTTCCCTTTGTCTTATCACTACAGCACCTGGTGAAAAGTCTCTCTGTCTTTTGTATACTCTCTTACTTTTACCAATTAGACTCTCACAAAATTTATACCTTTTGGGTTTTTTTTTTAATGTAACATTTAGTTCTAGCCAGAAACTGCCTACCCTTCATCTCCCTGAGAACAGGAATAGAGACCATCAGGGATGTACTCAGGTTTCTAGAGTGGCTCAGGAGCAGCAGCAGTTCACCTGCTGCTCATCGTCTATTCCAGCTCTCAAAAAGTTTCTGAGAGCTGCAGTACAAGTGGGGGTGTGAGGCCTGTGTATTTCCCCACTGAAACATGGGCTCTGACCCAGATCAATCTGAGGTTCAGACATGGCTTATCTGGACAGGCTGCTTGACTGTTTTCTGTGCCTCACTACAGCCTAATTGGAGATTTTCTTCTCCTTTTCGTACTCCTAGGTGAGTTCAGGCTATTAAGGGAGGCTACAGACACCAAGAGATGTCTGCTACAGGGTCAGCAAAACAGGAGAAATGAAAAGGGCTACAACACCTCACAAAAGCAAGTAACCTGTATGTAATGAACCTATTAGAGTTTAAAAAATAACTACTCCAAATGGAACAAGTCACAATACAGAGGAGCAAAGAAGGTAACTCAATTTACCCTGCAGGAATGCAATGCAGGCTTTTACTTCAAAAACAGATGCACCTCTGAATACTATTATGCCATTACTTTAAAAATACATGTAATTTATAATATTAAATAATATTAAATTAATATTAAATTAAATTAATTATAAACAAAATAATATAATATTAAAACCTGTATAGCAATAATTACATTGCAGTGCTACCAAGAAGTTCCAGTCAAGGTTCCTGCCCTGACGTTTTCTACACACCAGATGACAAAGGCTGTATCTGGAAGATGTTGCAATCTATTTTAAGACAAAATGAAAACATCCCAAACCACCTAAAGTGAGAGAATAAGAATACAGGAGAGATCCATTTCTGATAGGCAGGATTCCCTCAGGTGCACAGTGCCTTATCAATATTATTATACACTTGGGTGATCATCCTAACCACTCATAGCAGAGCAAACAACAAGAGTGTCCAAGGCAGAAATATGTTCTTAAATAAGGAAGATGCAACACATATAGTGACAGAGTGTAACAGAGTATTAAATGGCCACAAGCTTTCAAATGAATTAATTACAGATAAGAATCCATAAATGAGATGACATTAACTACATGTTATATACTTTGCTATTTAATTAAAAGCTACAAATAGTTGGTTCCTAACACGTATGGACAGAATGGTTAACAGAAAAGGAGACTAAGACAAAAGGAAGACATCTGACAGACCTCAGGGTATCTAGCTCATTCAGTATTGGGTAACTGTTTTAAACAAAATCAGACACATTCTTTGTGTTGACCTAACATAACTATAATCTTAAGATATTTACTTTCAGTGCACCAAGATTAAAATAACTCTGAATACATATCAATGTCTCTTTTGATTCCATGCAAAATATCTATTCTATAAAAACATCCTATAATTTATTTTAAATTATATTTCATTTACAACAATTATATGTAATGGTATGTGATTTATTATATAGGATGTAGAGAAAGGCACTTCACTGAATGATAAATTAAAAAGAGGAGAATTTTGGGGAAAAGAGAATATGCATTTTAAAAAGTAATTTTTTTCAAATTTTGCCTAGATTTTCTTAAGAGTTCATTGACAAAGCTGATGAATGTAGTTTTAGTAAAAAAAAAATGTTCATCTCATCTCAAGCAATTTTACATTTGGTAGTTCAGATACTCATCTACAAAATCCCTCTCTGAGGCACACTAAAAAACATCTTTGGATAAGAAGACAATGAATGCTGAAAGCATTTACAGAAGAACTATATACAAGGAATCTATATCAAAAGAAAACTGACAACAATCCCAAATAGCTGCCTGTGCTGCAAGTAGAGGAAAATATTCCTACCTAAACAAACACAGCTGGAAAACAGCTCAATATTCTCTTTACAGCATTTTCACTGAAGGATGCAAAATGATACCTGCCAGCCTCAGAGAAGCAGCTGAAGGAAGATTAGAGATATATTCGTGGGGGAAACCTTTGCACTGATATTTCAAAGACTTCCAAGAGGTTAGTGTGATTTCTTTGTGCTGCGGCAGAAGCGCTATATTCAATTTGGCAAAAGCCTCAGTGGCAAGATAGGCTCCATTTAGTGGATCCAGACTAGATCCAAATCAAAAATACACCCTCTTTCATACAAGAAATGACTAGCTGATTAGAATCTACTGAAATCTAAGGACATATTCATTGATGGATGTCCCAGAAAAAAACAAGCAATTAACTTTTTTTTTCCTAGGGCTTTGGATAACTTAGACAGTTAGGAGAGTGTGCTCTTTCTGACTAGCCCTGACCTGTACTTTTCACTTTCAGCTGGTACCCAGTGACCACATTTAACCTGATACATATCAACGCCCACAGGAGCCAAAGCAGAGTAAGTCTTTACAGGTGATACAGGGCAATTTTAGTCTTTTATCACCCACATAATGTCATAGCGGCCATGAAATAAAGCTGACACCCCACACCTCCTAATGCATTTATTTATTGAGGACATTAGGGAGAATTCAAAATTTTCTACCATTTCTACTAATGCACACCTGCACTGTGGATTTCTCATGTGATGATGTCCTAATAACATTACAGTTAATCGTAATGACAGTCTACTAATTTGCATACTGAAGACACACAGAGTTGAAAAGCATAAGCAGTAGGTTATCTCAAGAGCCTGAAGAAATCTGAAAGCAGTAGCTGAAAAACAAATGACAAACACTAAAAACACTAACAGAAAACCTGCCTCTAAATTCAGAGTAAAGATTTTCCGCAAGTTCTCCTAGCAGAACTTCTTCTATAGTTTATATTTCCTATAGATTCTTCTATATCTGTACAGAAATACATAATAAAACAGAGAACTTCTGTGATGTTTGTCAAGACTTTTGGTCTAACCAGAATTTTTCAGGATTTTTTAACTGAGGTTGATGTCTTAATATAGTGAGGTAGATGAAAACAGAAAAAAATCCTACTCCCAAACCCTCCTGCAATTCTACTAATGCCATTATCCTGATTTCCTGACTTGAAAGCAAGGGTTTAAATGATATAATGCTCCTTTTGATAATAGCAAAAAGACAAGCATCAAAACATCTCAAAATAATGGATATTAAGGTAATTTTTTTCACCACTCTCATTGCAGAGCAGTTTCTATGTCAAAAAAGCCATCTTGCTAGACACAGCTACTTCATCCATGAGTTTTCAGCTTGAGGGACTGAACAAATGTGAGTGGGAAAAAAAAAGGACACAAAGTTCACAACTAAAAATACAAACAATAAAAGTTATCCCTGGCCTCTAGCTAGCCAGATTCTTTTTCAAATAGGTGAACTGTGAAGCAGTACAAGCAGGGGAAAATTGGCAAGGAAGAATGTTCCTGGAGGATCTGGAAGGACACAAACTGTGTTTTGATGCTGCAGAGAGCAGGGTAAGTTACACAATAATGGCATTTGTCATTAGCAGGGAAGATAGTCTTTGCAGAAGTACAGTTTGGATTGTAAATCTTAGGAGATATAGTGGGTGCCATCCCTGATTATGGCAGGGAAATTGGAACTAGAGAATCATTAAGGTCCTTTCTAGTCTAAACTGTTCTGTAATTCTATGATTATAACTAGATAGGACCACTGGACCCTCATTCATTTTTACTCTCTAAGGCTGTGCTTAGTGCTCCAGCCCACTGAAAATTTGTGCTAGAGTGTGAGGGTCCCATCACTCAATGGCAGGGTGTGTGTGTCAGTCAGTAGCCCCCCACACTTTGGGATGTGTGGTAAGGTCAGGTTTGGAGGAGTTGCAAGGTGGTGGGAAGGAAGGCACAGCCCTCATTGCAGATGGCAAGCTGTATGGCCTCTGAGGTGGAGACACACTGAGCAGGTGATAACAGGTGATAACCAAAATCTCCAGCACCAAGTGTCACAGCTGACCCTTCTCACTGTATTCTCCAGGAAGCTTTCTGAAAGAGGAAGACTTGACAATCTTGCTCACTGTGAGTCATCTTCTTGAGCCTACTTCACAGTATTGGGATCCTGAGTCATCCAATTTCTAAAGTGGTCTTGATCCATTGTTTTGAGTTCCCAGAGTTCCCACTTGCTCTTCTTTAGGGACACTTACCAAATACTTGATAACCAGCATAGTGCTCAGATGTCAATGACAAGTGCATAGAAATACGTCTGATATTAGCAGTTAAAAGCAACCTTCTTCCTATAATGCAGTCTTTAACAAATACCTGTTCCATGGTTCTCCCTCATTCCTGCAGAAATAGACTATGTCACTTGAGTTTTTTTTAAAAAACATACTTTGCTTACAGCTTGAAAACAGTTAGCTAATTATCATGAATAAACTCTAGAAACAGAATTTGCATGGTCTGAAAATAAACAGTTGGGAGCAATTACAAGCTAACCTAGCTACAAACAGTTTTTTCCTTCCCCCTTCAAACATAATGCAACAAACAATGAAGAAATTTCCACATTATTTTCAAATGCTAAGTACACTTCATTTGAATGTCTTGGTACCTGCAAATTTAAACTCTGAGGGCACTCATTATCCTATATGAGAAGGGTTTATTGTCATTAATGTTGGTGGGAGTTAGGCCCTGCACACTGGGAGGGAAATTTACTCTTTAGCGAAACCTGATTAATTCAGGTGCAGTTGCTTCAAAGTCCTTTCCTTACCATGCAGCCTATGTTCAATGCAGAGAAGCTCATTATATCACTTACATTCATGATGATACCAGATGTTCAAATTGAATAATCATGAGAATTATTTTCAGGCTTCCTTTTCACATAAAACTTGGTGGGAAATAATTAATAAATGGAGAGATGAAAAAAGAAAAGAAAAGAAAAGAAAAGAAAAGAAAAGAAAAGAAAAGAAAAGAAAAGAAAAGAAAAGAAAAGAAAAGAAAAGAAAAGAAAAGAAAAGAAAAGAAAAGAAAAGAAAAGAAAAGAAAAGAAAAGAAAAGAAAAGAAAAGAAAAGAAAAGAAAAGAAAAGAAAAGAAAAGAAAAGAAAAGAAAAGAAAAGAAAAGAAAAGAAAAGAAAAGAAAAGAAAAGAAAAGAAAAGAAAAGAAAAGAAAAGAAAAGAAAAGAAAAGAAAAGAAAAGAAAAGAAAAGAAAAAAAAAGAAAGAAAGAAAGAGAGAAAAGAAAAAGGGAGCCTCTAAGAAAGCTGGATTTACAAGGGCATGTGGCGAGGGGACAAGGAGGAATAGCTTCAAACTGAGAGCAGGTCTAGATTGGATATTAGGAAGCAATTCCTTTCTGCAAGGGTATTGAGGCACTGGCACAGGTTGCTCAGAGAAGCTGTGGATGCCCCATCCCTGGCAGTGTTCAAGGCCAGGTTGGAAACAGATGATATTTAAGGCCCCTTCCAACACAAGCCATGCTATCATTCTAAGAGTCTAATATTTGCAATTTTATCCATCCCATTCAGGACAGACCTCTTCACATTTGAGAAACAAATGTGTTTCTCTGACAAGAGATTTTTCTCAATTTACAAAATTTCTCCCTGCTTAGCAGCCATCAGTAATATCAGTAATCTTTCCTAGGTTTACTACACCTGTGGCTTACCAGTAATTTATGAAGGCTTATTATTTCTCATGTAACGAAGCACATCTCTCTGCAAATACCAGAGACAGTGTAGGGAAAGGGAGGACCTATTATTGTCCAGCTGGGACTAATAACAAAAAGTCATAGGCAAATGCTGGCTCTGCAGGGGACTAAGAATGCCCCAGAGAGCCGTGCTGCCAACTCCTGTGGTGTTATGATGAGTCTCATGATATCTCACATTTTATTTAAAGGGCTAGAGAGATTATTAACTGAAAACCACTGGTTTAAGTTTCTGGAATAGTGGCTTCCTAACTTTCTAGACTATGGATCAGTATTAGTTCTTCCCTTTCATTCATGCTCTCACAAACTGAATTTTAATTAAAAATCTAACAAGACCACTTAATCTAGCTGTTTTAGCCAGTCCAAGGAATAAAGATGTAGATTACTTGCTACAGTCTTACAAGTGATCACTGACTCCAGTGATCAGTTTGGGATAATTGACCTGGACCTTGTGGCTGCAGAAAACCCACTTGAACAGTGATCCAACTTTCTCCAAAGGGCTACAAAGATGCAAGACGGATTTCCCACTTTAAGCCAATCTTCCTAGCTCTCTCTTCGTACCCTCCTTTTACCTTTGCACTGGTTCTGTTCAGTTCACCTCCAGCTCTAAATGCATGAGTCCATCTATTTGCTCATTTTTAATTCCTACTTGCCTGACATGGCCAGATGTTTCTCTCTTCCCTCACTCATACTTATTTTATAGTCCCCTGTTACCCAGATGTGTCCCAGGTAAATTGCAGCATTAAACATTTTGGACTTTTCCTATAAAGATGTCAAATCACATTACTGAATTGAATATTTGGAATTTGGAAAAGACCACGTTGTTACAATAGTATCAAAGCCTGACACGTTTTAGGTTTATTTTACTTGACAGCATCTCTTTGGAGAACAGGAACCTTACACAGCTTCTAAATGATATTTTGACAGTTGCTAGTTAATCTGGCCCACTGAGACCAGTTTCTGCAGGTCACTTCTTTAAAGCAAAGGGCCCTTTCTCCCTCTGCATTTTGGGTTGCATTTCTTCTACCACCAGCCATGATAAACACCGATACCAGCTGACCTGGTGTAGGTATAAGGGGAAAGGGGAAAGAGAAGACGTGGCTCTGCACAGACATCTCTGCTGGGTGGACTTTAGTTGAGTTGGTTAGAAAGAAAGCCATCACAGTCAAATGTAGGAGTAGAACTTTGATCAAAAATAGTAACAATTCTTGGGTATTTTCAAAATTCACAAAAAGTCACTTAACTTCTTATTAGCGTATTTGATTTGTGATGAGGTGAATTTTTCTGACACTTTGTGTTTACCAGTAACTGCTACCTCAGTTAAACATCATCAAACAAATAATAAATCTCTTTTAGAGGGTCTACTTTTTTTTCCTAATTGAGAAAAAGGACTGTTACAAAACACTTACAGATACAGTTCTTTAAAGATGCTAGCAAAGAAGTGGCTTTTTCCTCTAATCAATATTTTAAAAATTACTGTATTAATGTAATACTAAAAATGAGCAGAGATTTTAGTCTCAAGGGTGAAGGAATGAAGAAAATAAGAAAAGTGCTGGTTACTGGGGAGACACCACGTGGCACTGACGACTGACTCCCACACCAGTAATGAAAAACGCTGCCTGTACTGCTGGTGCTTTGCAGCTGAGGGTAGAGACATTTGAACTCTGCATAGCAGAGGAGATGCTGATGAATGCTGAGTGTTCCAGATATGTTACATAAGCTTATTTATGCTGCACAAAGGTATGGTGTGCGTGCATGTACATGGGATACATAAATCACTTAGGATATTCAAGGATTGTTGTATACAGCTAAACCTCCATGTAGGTGGGTCACTGATGGTTACTTCTTAGGAGTCTATGTGCCTCTTGTGTTTTTACTCAGACTTAGTCAGCATTGGCATTTACAGACACACAACTGCATCACTGCTGTTGGCATTTGAGCTAGGAACTGCATTCAGGCTCAGCACCACTATGAGACCTTGAAAAAAATAATCTGTAGGATTTATGAAGAAAATGCCATTGCTGCTTTGAAACAAACTTGAAAGGGTGCACACAAATCCCTCAATTTGTCACATTCATTAGGGAAGAGCTGATCTGAGTGGTTTAAATGACTGGTGATTTGAACCAGTCTGATTTATAATAGGCAAATTTTGTTCACAAATGTAAAGTGCTTTCTATAAATGTAAGGATAAACCACTTTTGAAAAAAATTCTATTGCACCTTAAATTGCAGAAGAGCATTTATCCAGCTATCTCTCTGACCTTGCAGTGGATTAGAGGGCTGAGTTAATTTTTCTTTTAAAATCATGCATAATACTGAAATACTTGCTCAGTTACTTTTGCCTTTGATAAAAATGGATTTTAAATGAGAATACATTTTTACCCCTTTATGCCTTAGAAGGCATAAGCAAAGAATGACATGAAGCTTGTAGTTTTTGACCCTCACATTCAGAGACAATTTCTTGAGCTATTTATCCCTTATGTGATTCAAAGAATGTTCAGAAGAGCTGTATCTGCACACCCAAACCTCCTCTTCTCCCCTCCTTCTGCTTCCAGAATATTCAGTATATGCCAATAAGGACCTCTGTGCTTTTCCACAATTTAACATGTTTAGCAGGTATTTTCTCGGCTTCTAAAAAATAAAATGTGTTGCAAACTTGTAGATAACAGTGTTCTACAGAGCTTAAGTAGTTCCATGCCTTTCAGAAAAAGAATTTTTTATTGAAATTTTCAGAGTGTGTAGCTTTGAAGAGATAAGTGTGAAGTAGTCTTTATAACAGATTTTCTGAGTAAGCCACGACTTAGGGCATTTTATCTGCAGGTGCTGAGCAGAACGTGAGTGCATACACTCCGACCAGCAGGGAGTAGCTTGTAGCATGAAGGTTTTACAGCACAGACATCTCAAAATCTTTCAAAAAATATTATATGAGACAGATGACTATCTCAGAACAACATAGGGAGAGTTATTGCTTTTTATCATGTTCTTCCTTGACTGTAAAAATGCTCACTAGTCTCCAGACAAATTAAAGAAGGAAGATAGTTTGTATCTGACACATGACAAAGAAGTAATGAAGGAACTGGTGTTAGGAACTAGCAACCACCCAAGTACCTCCAGAGAGGTACCTGGTTGACATGTGAGCACTTGGCTGTTGCAGAAGCAGCCCAGCACTCACTGGATCCAAGTGCTCTAAAGACATGCATGTGCAATTCTTGCACCCAATAAAACTTGCAATGCATCAAACATTTGAAGGGCTGGACAAATAAACAAAAGGTTGCAAAATATTTTGCCCACTGAAAGACAAACAAACAACAAAAAATCCAATAAAAATCCTAATTTAAAAACAAAACAAAACAAAACCCCAAACTCACCACCAACAAAACAAATCACCTTTTTGTATGCCAGTGTTCAAGGAGACACACACTGGAACTACCAGAAAACTGGAATAAAACGGTGCAGTATCTAGTTCTTCAGTCTGTTGTTTCACATCCTAGAGGACAGTTCTTTGTTTTCTCTTCTCTCTGCCATGAATCTAAATACAAATACGCCTAAAAGAAGATCACTCACCTCCAGGCAGCTTTGAATACACTCAGCTTTCAAATTTATGAATCAAATCCCACAATATACTTGTCATGAAAATGCTATACTATGGATATTTGTCATTATTAAGAAGCTTATCTTCTTCAGATGGCCTTTATCCAAAACAAAGGCAGGACGTCATGAAACTCCTCTGAATCTAAGATTCATTCACCAAAGTGAAACAGCATCACTAACCAGCAGTATTTTGGGGATTTCTGCAGCCCCACAGCTTCAAGCAGGAACTCTGCTGGGTGTGTTTTTATCTCCTGGCATGAAACCACATCACAGACCACCAGTCAGCTGGACACATGAGGAAGTAAAGATTCATGCTTTGAAAATGAAGCTTTTAATGCTTTGGAAGCTTCATCCACCCTTCCTTGCATGTCTCATGACATAAGAACACTGCCCAAACCTACAATTATGAGCTCAGAAGCTTGCACTGACATTAGCAAAGACTCTGCTTTCTGATCATTGTCTCCTCTGAAATGTTGGCAATGGCTGATGATTCCTGGAAATGGCATATAAGAAGGCACCTAAGTCTCCACCTCAAGCAATATCTGCAAGTTTCTCTGATGGGCCAGGATGAGAAAGGCTTCTAAAAACAAGAGGGCACAAAGAGCAGCGTGATAAAGAAAATGTCAGATCTAGACCTCCGTTTAAACACTAATAGAAATGATCTTTCACTGGAGGTCAGAAATAACATTTAGGCTAAATGTTCCACACTTCAAGGAATCTGTTCTTTGTGCTCTGTTCAGAATCAACCACCTCCACTATTACAAATAGGGCTCATTCTCTTGAAGGCTAAATATGAAAGAAAAACACAGAAGTTTTATATTAGAGAGGGCACTGTAAGGAAGGTCACTTTACAGAAAGCATGAAATGTAATTTGGTGAAGAATGCTAATACTAGCTATATCAGATTGTGAGGAAGCTGCAAACAGCATATGTTCTGATATTGTCTTTTATTGATTTTGCTGCCAACATCCCACTTCAACAATGTTACAGCCGCACTTCAGGACTCTTAATGGAGGGGGATGGAGAAAATCAATATACAGAGCTTGCTTCTGCTCCCATTGAATTCAATGTGAGCTTCATTATTAACTGCAATGAGCAGAGGACAGAGTTCAGACTGTTTCATCACTTTGTGTTTGTTTATTCTTTCCCTTTTTATTTAACCTCCTAAGGGGCAATGTGTATTTTTATCCTATGTTTTAGAAAACCCCCTTTTAAATAGGGCAATCCCCTATCAAACTGTAAGTTTACTTGTTAGCAGTGATGCCCTGTTTTATGAAACCTAATGAAAAATTATAGCCTGTATCCTGAATTGGGAAAGTTATAATAAAAGATATAGGATTTGAAATAAATTCTAATAACAAAATCATTTTTTCTTACAAATATTTTCATTCCGATATGAAGCAAATAAAAGCAGTTTAGTTTTCACTGACTTGTAAAATATTACTTTCAATGTACATTGTTTTCTCAGTTACAAATAGATGGGATGCATCTGAGCTTCTTTTCTCTATTATTTTAATGCTATTTACACAAAATGAAATATGCTAAAATTATCTCCAAGAATTATAAGCATCATCTTCATTCCAACAACATGCTGTTAATTTTGTTCTAGCATGAATGCAAAACATATTTTAACATGCTGTCAAAAGGAGACACTTAGAATGTCAATAAAATAACACTAAAATAAATGTAAATTTAGACTGTTGTCACAAGTGGCTGCTTGGTTTTGTGAAGATGTTAGGTTGCTATAGCATTTTCCATAGCAACTTTGCATCTTATTACATAAATAATCCCTCAGTGTCCTTAAAGCTTACTAAAAACAGGATTAAATCTATTCTCATATGTAATGATCCTGCATAAAACCTTATCAGTATGAAATACTCAGAAAACTTGATAAATTGTAATCTAGATAATAGCATTTCTGGCAGTGGAAAAGCATCAAAGCACAACAGACTTGTTTCGTAGTAAACAGGACGTTCTCCTATACCCCATATTAGGAAAATGCCTTTGAAGCGCCTGTTTCCTCCAAAATTGGAAAGTTAGATTAACCCCTTCACTACTGCATCCCAGGACCAGCAGAGACTTTCACCCCACAGCCTATATGTTGTACCTGACCTAGAGGGATTGGCCCATTACCTGGGATAGGGCTGTCTTTATTCCCTAGGGAGCTACATTCAGCCCTGATTCATCAAGACTTTTCTGCTAAATTCAGCTGCACAAGAAGCATTATTAGAGGCAAATGGACTTAAAACCAGAGGCATAAAATTAGGCCCCTGGCTACATGCATCCTGAACTTCAGACCATTTTTGTAAAAGCTGTGGGAAAAATGGAATGCATTTTATGGCACACAACTGGAGCCTGCCTGATGATAACAACTCTGAACTGGCATGCTGTGAAAGACACTAGAGCAGATTTTTCCCAGCACAGAGGAAGTAATCATCCTGTGCTGCTTTCTAGTGATCACCCGTGATGGTTCCAGGGAGCAAAGCTGATTGTCTACTGTGCCCAGAGCATTTCCAGTCGAAGGGAAGTTACTCTGCTCACAGAGCTCAAAAGGGTTGTTCAGCTGTCTTCTCTGGCCAGAGAGGGGACTGTGTCACTACAGTGACAATTCAGAGCCTCACATTTTAAATACCTTCTTTTCTTTGAGAATGCTTCTAAAACCAGGTTGGTGGTGTCTGTTGACAGGGTTTATTTGTTTATTACTGCAGGGCTGCTTATACCAGCTGCTTATGGCTTTGAAATGGTACCACTTTATTTAAGGAATAAAAAGCAATGCTAGCCCATTAATTTCTAAAGTAAATACAGTTTGTTATTTTACATTATGCTTATCAATATGTGTTTAGAAGGACAATAGGCAAATTATGGGTTTGTTAAATACCAATAAAATCTGATGCGAAAAAGCTATGGGATGGAGAGTAATGACAGAAAAATACATCAGACTTTTGTTTGAAACAAAATCTCCCACCATTCCAAAAGGTTAGTCTCACAAGAAAGGAAGGGAGAATTATCTGATCTCTGAGATCAGGAGGAAGGAGAAGATCTGACATGAGATCTGCTGTGACACTTGTTCAGTTGGAAACAAAGGAAATCCAAAGCTCAGCTCCTCACAGCTGGGGCTTGGCGATTTCTATTCAAAGTTTCAACAAGCAATATAAAGCTTTCCTACCAGTTTAATCCACCTAAAACCCACAGTTTCAGTTCCATATGTGTATCACTGCATTCACAAAAGCTTTAGAGAAAGCAAAAAGAGGATTGAATTGCAAAGATGAATAAGCATGACACAGATCACTTTGGTGTTGTTTCAGGCTTTCCTTGAAGACTTGCCAGGCTTGCAACTTTCAAGACAGACTTGTAAACAATACCCCAAAGCTTGTTTTATGCTGTGTGGACCAGGGAGGGATTTTCAAACACTGAGTTTCACAAGGACTTATACTCTTCTGTGAGATGGACTGCCCACTGTTCAGCCTGTATCTTACAGCAAGTGACATAGCTGATGCTGCAAACAGGACACATCAGTTCAGGACAGCATTAAAGAGCCAACTTCAGTGTTTAAGTCTGGCACCTACTTTGGGTATGTTTCAAAATGCTGCCATGGAGGATGTCCTCCCTAGCTTGCAAAGCAGCACCAATCTTACACATTCAAAATGGGCTTGCATTATGCAACTTGCAGTTTATTATTTGCACACAGCCTCTGAGATTATTAAGCTGCCTCATCAGAGGCAGCACAGTGGTGGTGAAATGCTCCAGGGGTCCAGTGTGTAGCCTACTACAAGTCTATTGAGCTGGAGGGATGCCTATACCAAGAAACTTACTATCCATATGGACAGAACAGGTAGTGGCTGAATGAAAGGAAGAACATTATCTCCATTTGATACTAGAAAACTGAGATAATACAAATTCATTGATTAGTCCAGGCAGGGATAGGTAACAGAGCTGGGATATGGCCTGGAGCTCTGGGATCCCAGTCAAACACCTTAATCACACAACAATCTTTCCTGCACCCCTCTCCAAGCACAGTGTGTTCCATTCCTTTCCACAGCACCAGCTCCAGTCTCTCACTGAAGCTGGAGTTGCTAGAATTAATGGCACGTTGCTGTGTACTGCAGAAGAAAAAGATTAACCCACCTGTCCTTACAGTAAAATAACAGGTAGGCATAATCCAAACTTCAGCTCTTCTTTACAAAACACATCTTTACTAATTCTTAAAATCACTTTTGAGGCTTTTACATCTGGTTCCTTACTCCCCGTGCCAGCAGGTGGGAGAGGAAGCATCTATAAATCCTGATCATTCTGAAGATTTTTGTATATCCTCTAGACTCCAGCACTGAATCTCTTTTTTCTTCCTTGAGCTAATGCTCCAGTAGCTGCATCTTGACTTTCAAATATATTAACCGAGTTGCCAATCATCATTATTATTTTTTTCTTAGCAATCCTTCAGCTTTACTTCAGCAATCCTCTTGTCTTTTTCAAACTCCAAAATCCACATTGCAGAAAAATCACTGTTTAAAGGCTGTATTTTGTTGTGGGGAGGGTGGGGGGAAGGAAGTAATAGGTGGTCCCACGAGTGAGATTCACTCAGTCTCAGGTCAGTCGTTTTCCAGCCTTCCCTGGAATGCAAATGACTCCTAGTCTGTGAAATTGGGAGGATTTCCTATAAAAAAGGCACATGTGACAGTTGAACCAACTTACTGGATACCCTAGGGAGTTTTTCAGGCTGTCCTTGCAGCAGTTTGAGATGATCTCCAACATAACAAACAAGTAGTGAAGCTTTCCTTTTTCTTGAAAATTCAGCTTGCAGAATAGAGTGGGATACTGACTAAGCCTGAGGAGAATGACCTGTAAAACACCTGGATTAGCACCTGTGTGCAGGAGGCAGTGGCTCAGGCCTGCAGTTTTGGCTAGGGGGTGGAAGACAGGTTTAGGAGGCTGGAAATGGCAGTTCTCACTCCAGCTCTGCCACTGAGTCACTGATATCAGTAAAGCAAGTTCATGAATAGCCAGCAGAAGAGCAATTTGTGGATGAAAGAAGATGATTTGAGTCCAGAGTGGAGGGACACACTTTTCAACAGGTTCCTATGGACCTCTTCCGATTGTCACAAACTGAATTTCCCAAACAAAGGTTGGTTTCTAACATGTACCATGATTTGATCTCTTGCATGACTTAATACGTAGTGTGACTTGAAGAAAAATGCAAACTATTCTTAGTAACAGCTTATTCATCCCCAGATGTTTTTGTGTGCTAGGGTGTCAGCTACCTGTAACATTCCTCTGTGTCCTGCTTGCAGCTGGGATAGCGGTGATTTTCTTCCTAGCAGCTGGCACAATGCTGTGTCTTGGATTTAGTATGAGAAGATTGTTGATAACACATTGATATTTTAGTTGCTGCTAAATAGTGCTTTCTCTAAACCAAGGACTTGTCAGTTCCCCATGCTCTGCTAGTGAGGGGGTGTGCAAGAAGTCTGGAGGGAGCATAGCTGGGACAGGTGACCCAAATCAGCCAGAGAGGTGTTCCACACTGCAGAGCTGTGAGTATGCTCAGTATATCAACTGAGGGGAGCTGGCCAGGAGGGGTAAATTAATGCTGGGGGCAAGGCAGGCATCGCTCAGAGGGTGGTGAGCAATTGTGCATCACTTCTCTCTCTTAGATTTTATTTCCATCTCTCTCCCCCTTTCACCATCATTACTATTACCACTATTATTATTACCATTATCATCTTCATTATATTTTGTTCACTTATTATGCTATCCTCATGTCAGCCCACAACTTACTACTTTTTTTTGGTCATTCTCCTCCTCATTGCATGAGGCTGGGGGAGTGAGCAAGCAGATGAGTCACACTTAGTTGCCAGCTAGGTCAAACCACAATGCTCTGAAAATCCAAGCCCAGCAACTCTGGACAAGCGTTCAAGCACTGAAGTACTTCTTCACAGTCTCAGGGCTTAGATGTGTTGCAATATGTTTTCACATGGAAATGGAAATGGCTGGAATCCATCCTCTTCTTCTCAGAGTGATTAATAGGTTTATCTTCAGATATCCTAGAGGAAAGTTTTCATTCAAACTATCTAGCTGTGAGAAGACGTGATGCTCTCAGTGGGTTTTCTTCCAGGAAAGAAGAAATTATGCTGGGAGACTCCTGAAACTACACTTTACTCAGACAGAATGAGGTCTTAGAACCCATTCTAAATTGTTGAATTAATTAAGCCTCCATGTACTAGCAGTGGCTTAACCAGGCGAAAAACTGAAAAAGAGACCTGACGCAGGTGTTGAAGCCTGAGGGAATCTCTGTCACTTATTATGACTTTGGGGTTATAACTTCCCAGCAGTCTTGCTCATACTGTCAAAAAGGGCAGGCTGAAAAATAATGTCCTCAAGAAAATTGTTGGAATGGTAGAACACGCAGTTCAGAGCTCTGGAACCATCCAAATCTATTCATCATGTGTCACTGCTTCAGCTACTTTTGGATTTAGACTTTTGAAACTTTATGTGTGCATGCTGTCCTTGAATTGAAGAGGCACAATATCTTCACATTATTCAAGTCTTGCTCTTCCCAAGGTTAAGAACTTAGACAAAATTTTTAAGAAAAGGGGTTAAAGAAAGTAACAATGTTTTCTTACTGTGCAAGACGGTTTCTTTGTGACAAAAGACTCTTTAAAAGACATTCTTCATACAACAGAGGTTATTGTGAATACAAATGGCCACTCCAGTGAGATAAAGTGGTGGTTCTGGAATGACATACTTAGAAAGAGAGGAAAAAAAAAGAAAAAGAGAAGGCAGCTAACATAAATAGTAATTTTAAAAAATGCCAGACGAAGGAAAGAAGAATTACATTTCTGTACACAAGAGTAATAATAAAAAAATCCTTTTTCAGTTTAATTTCATTTACCAATGTTTTATACCTAGTAGTTCTTTTGGCTTAATTCCAAGTTCCCTCTATTGTCATTGACAGAAGCACCAAATGCACTTGCTTTAACTGAGAGTGTAGTGTTGAAAGAAGAAAGCCATAACATTAATTTGAGAACTGGATGACTATGTATGCAGCAGGATGGATCAACTCCACTGAGTTTAAGAGGATGATAAATGGTACAGTAAAAAATGATGGACACATACTCAGGTGGAGTCATATTGCTAAATTTTGATTTAGAATGCAACATAGCACTGGGTTTGCTCAAGTGCCCACATTGCAACAACACAAATAATCTGAAATTGTCTGGGGTAGAACGCTATAGAAATCTCAAATATCAAAATTTTAGACAGTAATATCTTCTTTCACGCATGAAAACCAAACACGTTTTCCTGTCTGTGGTGTTAGGAAATGAATGACCAACTGAACTGATAAGTGTTACAGTTCAAAACATTCCTCCTCCTCTTCTGGCAGGCAGGCTATATGTATTTCTGGCTCTGCCTTCCTGTTGTTGGTTCTAATAACTTTTCTCCATGAGAGTGGACACAGTCAATATAAATGATTAGATAGTAATAAAAATTGCTGATTTCTAGCAGTTCCTGATCTGCAATGACCCACTGTCTCAGCTTCAAACACTCTGCTAACGGCATCTAGAAAATACAAATCCACAAAATTAGCCTAGCAAAAATTAAAGTCTGCCCTTTACGGGTTTTATTGTTGAATTTTTCTTGCAGGAAAAATACTAAATCTCCCCTCAAGAGAGATGTCACAGTAAAAATTTCTTTTCAAGAATAACACTCCTTCCTTTGGTCTTTACTGCTGGGGACCGTCAGCATCACACAGTATCTCATGACAGGAGCCAAAGCACTCTTCTCTCTCTAAGTTTGAATTCACACCTTTCAACTGGCATACAAAGACTTGAAATCATTGAATGGATGAAATTCTTTCCTTTCTTACTCTGGTGCCTGTATGAAAATGACTGGATCAGGATTACCTTAGTGGAGACTCTCAGTTTATTTCCATATTATTCCTCCCTTCTTTATTTTTTGAAAGTTCACTGCTGCCTGGTAGTTTCTAGTCATGCTTTGGCTTCAGCTCCTGAAAATTTCATTCTTTATATGAGTATCTAAACAAGCTAGCAACTCACAAATGATTAGCCAATGCCAAGAAATAGAGCAAAGCATACATCCAGATCATGTTACTAGTTAGTAACTCTGGCAGCTTCTGAGCCACCTCTTGGTGTCCATCCCGGATAGCTGAGTATCTGCAGAAGGCTGAAAAATCTACTTTTCCTATTTACATTACATGCACCCTTGTTCTTGGACTCATGATAGCCATCTAATGAGTGTCTAGTTCATGTAGAATGCAGAAACATACTGTGAAATAGGTGCCCTTACAAGGGCAGTATGCAACCAAAAAAATCCCACAGTTAAAATGCTATTTCTTATTAGAGAAATTATTATTAGGGATTATTATGTATTTGTTGCAAAGAAAGGTACAGCTTTGAGAATACTGACTAAAGCACAACTTGTACTGGTCACATCATAAAGCATTGTTTCTACCATGGAATGAAATGCTGTCATGCAAAGCTGCAGAGAGTGCAGTAAGGAAACATAATGCTTACAGCCAAGGGCAGAACTGGAGAATTTTTATCATTATAGAACATAGCAGGAGACAGACATCTCCTAGAGACAGCTTTCATCATTCAAATAACTAATTTATGAGGGTTTAAAATAAGATACTGTCTTATATAACCGGGTATTAACATGTCACTTCTCATATGTAAGTTTTTGTTTGCTTTTAATAAAACAACACTTGCATATATTTACCTGAGTCATCTACTCTCAGTTTTTTACTGGGATTGTCACCACTGTCATCATCGGACATTTCCATCTCCTCTTCCCGACGGATTCCCATAAGCTGTTCACTGTGAGCATTCCGGAGCTCCTAAAACCCAAATTACCTTTTGTCAGTATTAATTTCCATAAAGTCATTATGCATTATGTAATATCTGTTTCTAATGCTGATCTGATTTTAATTATACATCATTTGTCATTGTAATCATATTTATTTGTGTATGAATATTTATAAAAAACAGAAGCACAGGGAATTCTTCCTGTGAAAGAGTTTATCAAAGGTAACACTTAGGGAAAACAGGAAAAAAAGTTACTGTCCTCGTTAAGTGATCTTTAGGTCTGCTAAACATAAGAAAATATTTTAACAGCAGGGATAATACTTAAAACTGGTGTATAAAGCAGACTGAGAAAGAGATTGTCAGCCTGCTTAAGGAACAGCTAATTCTTGCTCCCCTCTGCCGCTTGGAGTACAATTCATTTGGCCAAATGTACAACACAGAAAGATGTATTAACTAAAAGGCACCCTAAAAGTGCCTCATTCTCTCTGCTGATTGCAAAGGGAGTCCAGAGCAGACAATGCAGATGAAGAGTTGTATATTGTAAGTACCTAATGCTGGTCAAAGGAATCTCACCCTCTGTCCCTATGCCCAGATTGCCTTGGATTTAAGAGACCCAGTCCCACAATGGTGGCCTGGAAATCTTTGCATCTTGATCCAAAACGAGTGGCAGCAGGGACAGCTTGGTCCCCGGGTGACTGCTGCAAGGGCAGGCAGGCAGCCCCTGCACATGTCACCAGGAAAAGGATCAGCAGGCATGCGGGCTTTGTAGGAGTCTAGACTGTCTTTGTTGTGGGCAGAAAAGCTGGCGCGGGTGTAGCGGCTGCCTTTTAATGGCAGCACTGAGAAGATTGAGAGGACTCTATTTTGTCCTAATAATCCTGTCAGGTGTAACACGGGGATGCTGCACTGTGATTAGTGTAGGCTTTGTCCACCCGCAGACAGCTAATTTTTCTGCCAACAAAGAGCTTAATTCCCAAAGAGGTGGTTTGAAATCTTTGAAACAAGGGAGAGTCGTGTGGAAGGAGGAGACAGCATTGAGGAGTCCGACGACAGCCCTGTGCAATTAACAATAATCTGTCAGAGGGTGGCTGCGGGAAAAAAAGGGAAGGCGTTCCTCTTGAGCTGCACCCTTGGTTCATCAGCAGATCTCAAATACTCTGAAAAATGTACTCATTAATCCCAGCAAAGGCAAGGAATCTAATTAGTGGGTGTTTTACAGGGGAATAATTTCAAATTAAAAAAATGTTATTAAAGGGCTAAATTGTCAGCCAGTGTCTAATGAAATCAGAAGTGTCTCTGGAAGAAACTGGCAAGCCATTTCTGATTTTCTTATTGGAAAAGGCCACCTGCACATTTTCCTGGGGAAGAACACTGCATACATGAGCATACATCCACTTACATTTACTCCCTCATTAGTGGACAAATGTCCTTGATGCATCAGTGTCTATATTATCAGCAAAGTCAATAATTTCCTATGGAGAATGTCTATGTGTGTGAGATTTTTCCTTGCCCTGGGTTTCTTTCTGCTTTTCTAAATTCAGGAGAAAAACTGGAAGGTGATCAAGTAATTAAACAAATCAGCAGATAATGTCATGGTTAGAAGATACAATTGAAATCTAATCTACCATTTGGTTTATTTCCATCACATTTCAGATCTAAAAAAAAGGCATTTCCAAATATATTGGTTTAGCTAGATGCTTTACATAATTTTGAATTGTTTTAGTTGTCCTCCTTTTAGAAAAAAAAAGTCTGTAATTTTTGGAAAAAATAGTAGAGAATTGATGTAATTCTTAGACATTTCAATTTATTAAATATTTGGAAACCAGCAAATGAATGACACACTACATCCCCTTATAGAAAGTTAATTTAAGATGGGATGATCCTAACATAATTAAAATAATATTCTAGCAAATCATATTTTCATATTTCTCTAAAAGATAAGACAAACATCAATCCCCAACTTCCCAACTTTCAACTGAACAAAGGCATTACCCACTACGTATATGAAATACTTGCGAACAAAATGCAAAATACAGTTTGTACCAATAAATTATGCTAACATTTTATTTTAAGTGTCCCATTATTGAAGTAATTTTGTATTCACCATAATAGCCCTAATAATAAAGTATTCATTTGGTATTCATGTGGATGTTACATTTAGTGCCATTGGTATTCAACTGTAATTTAGCATTAGTTAATGGACACTTAAAATGTTATTCAAATGATTTATATCACAGCACTTCAGTGTTTCTCAAACTAAGTGTACAACACTTATTTTACAAGTGTACTACAAAATAATTAAATAAGTGCACCTTACCTTCTAAAGTTTTTATTCTGAGACAGAGAGAAATCATTTAGAGGACTGTGATAGTAACAATCAACACATTGTACCACATGACAGTAAACCAAGTGTATGTAAATTGCTCATATTAAAATAAAAAAAAAATAAAGGAAGAAGAAAGAAAGAAAACAAAGACAGCGGTACTTACTTTTTAAAATACAGGCTCATAGCGTATATACTGAATTAAAATTGAAAGCTGGATGACCAAAACACAGGATGAGGTCTAGCACTTCCTTTGCTGCCACTCACAGCAAGGGGAGTTAGAATCCCATTTCCTCTGCTCATACTTATGACAGTCACACATGCGTGGACCCACATTGCTAACTCTGTGGTTGTATGATCACATTTATACTGGTTTCTTTGCAAGCATAATATTTAGAATCAACACAAGCCATGTATCTACTTTTTCAAAAGTAAACATAGAACAAATGGGAAGGAATAGGTCACAGTTAGGGTTTAATGTTCTTAAGTCATTATTTATGGAAGAATTTTTTTAATTTTCTTTTCACTCAAAGTCATCTTATAATGACCATAAGATGGCACAGAGAAAAAAATCTTTGCCACAGAATTCTTCTTTTAAAAACAGATCATCATGACCTCTAAATTCCTTATTTGAAAATATTGTTCCTAATTTCACTGCTTCAGTTCATTATTTTAGATAGTAAACATAATCTTCTAATGATTTCCCAAATTTTGCAGGAAAAATAAAAAACACATTGCTCCCTGTCTTCATGTTATTTAATGACTATTACCATAATGAGACCAATGGGAGCAATTCATTCTGTAGACGAGACTGTAAACAGCCAGTTGATTAACAGCTAAAATGGTAGCTGTAAATATTGCCAAATACACTATGTCCAGCTACAATCACACTCGTTCTGTGTCAATCCAGCTGTGAGATGATGGATAGAAAGTAAAAATAAAATCACCAACCTCTGAATGCTTTCGCCAAATGTCTATGTTCTTTCGCTGGGCTTTCGAGAAATGGTCCCAAGCTTTTTGTCTGGTAGAAGCGTTGAAAACGGCGACAATCTGCTCAACTTTGGTGAACAAGGAAGTCAAACAAGACAAGCAATTTATGTTGTGATCACTATAGAGAAGCAAAGCAAAGACACTAGGAGTCTATGGATGATGTCATTACTGAAACAACATCATCAATATCCATCCAATGATGTGTCTTTTGTACTTACATTGTATCAATGTTGGAGATGTCTCCCTTCAAGTCTGTCTCCATAAGTTTACACAACTCTTAACTATGCACCAAGAACCAGGCATGCAGCTGCTTCCCCGTGATGTCTGCTACCTCTCCCTGTGCTGGCACACGCCTTTGCAGGTGTGGCTACAGGTGTGTGACCACAGAAATGCCCCTTGAGACATCCACCTGGCACGTGCTCCCCCGCGGGAGCGGCGCACAGATGAGCGGGCTGCACGGACAGGAGCATGGAGGGCAGGCAGGATCTGCTCTGAAGGGTGACTGCCTGATAGTGGGAGCATGTCTGCAGGTGGGAAGGGCTAAGCCACACATCAACCCTGCACGCTGTGGCTGCAGCTGCTGCTTCTCCTCCATTCAGTATCAAAGGGCTCACCTGTGGTAGATCAGTGCTGCCTCCATGGCCTATGTATGGTTACTTACATGAACAGACACTTCTTTCTTTCATAAAGATGAAGAACAGATGTGAAATGGGCTTTCCTCATTCAACCCTAATGAATTTGTTCTGAAGCCAAATGCCAATATCAGTTATCTAGGAGAATTAAGATCCTCAAGTTTTTAGCTATTTGTTCAACTCATTTGAGAAAGCTTTTCTCTCAAGTCTTTTTCTTCACTTCAGTTACAAGCAAAATTGTCCTTCCACAACAGTGACCTGCCTAAAAATGGTTTGGCCCAGCACAAATAACTGAAGAAAACACCAATAAATCCAGATTTTCTACAAAACAACCTCGGCTGTGGTCCTGAATGTGCTGTGCCAACCTATGAAGTCAAACTGAAAAATGCTTCAACTCTTTGACAAGGTTCTTTGCTATCTATCTCCTTAGACTCCTGGGTGGAAACAATGTCCTTTCTTTATCAAGTCGCAGCTTGCACCCCTTCTTGCTGCTCTCACTGAAAAGTGGTGGCAGGGGTGCGACACCCTCTGCCCTGGTCCCTTATCTTGCTTATCTAGAGCTTCTCTCATTCTTCTCTTAAGTAAGAGATGTAGAGAATCTTATTATATATAGCAACCTAGCCTTCCTAAAATGGTGAGCTCACCTACTAAAGCAGTATCTTTCCCCTCTAGAACAGAACATTATTCTTTCTCATTTGAGCATATTTCTTCTCTGTTTTTTTACCACTTTTGAAAGTTGCTTTCATATTCCAGAAGATTACAACAATTTGAATGGAAGTTTTTTCTTTCAGGGATGATTAATTACCTTCTAAAGTCATAGAAAATAATTGTAGCTCATTTTCTTTTAAAACGAATATGTATAGGTAGTTTACAATAAAGAAAGTGCTTCAGACCTACTGTGATGATCTTATCCATTTGTAATCCATTTAACTTTTAAAGGTAGACATGCTAATTTCAGCCCATTAGAACTTGCTTAGACTGAAGAGTGGATGTATCAAGGAAATAACGCTGTGTATATTTTTCAATTAATTTGAAAAGA
Source organism: Cisticola juncidis (assembly GCA_013400215.1). NCBI lineage: Eukaryota > Metazoa > Chordata > Aves > Passeriformes > Cisticolidae > Cisticola > Cisticola juncidis. The sequence continues at coordinate 432,093 of VXBR01000897.1, forward strand.
ATGAAAATGGTAAAGCACTCTATTATTATGTGTATAGAAATTGAGACTAGAATTTAATTACTGTCGTTCTGTTGATGACCCAGGTGCTCAGAAAATTTTGCTTAATTAACAATCTGTTTTCAGTTTGCAAGTGGAAATTCAAGTAGAAAAGATTCACAAAGATACGAAGAAGAGCTGGTTTGCCATTTTCCACTAATAAGTATTAATAAGATCATCTGAATTTTGAAAAACATTTGAACTTTAAAGTGTTTAATTTTCATTATGTGAACAGGTGCTAAGATTTATCAAAAGTCATTATCTAATCATTTCAGAAACTTTCCTCAATGGAAACACAAGCTAGGAAGATCCCATTCTTGTATAACTGAAGTAGACAAAGTGAGTATTAAAATGATCTTCTTCACTTCTTAAACTTTTGGAAGTAAAAAAGTGACAAGAGGTAGGATGGTATGAGTAGAACATGCTAAAAATCAAGGCACATAAAGAAAATTTATGAAACAGGCAGCAAGGGATAATAAAAAGGAAAATGCAGAGGAGAATACTAAATTAGTATGTATCAAGGACCAACATACCAGTGCTCTATTCAAAGAAAGTGTCAGTGTATGTACAGCAATTTCAATATTCACAGGGATCTAGGCTACAAAGCTTTGCAAATTCCAACATAAAAGGTCTCCAAGAATTACATTAAAGCTATACAGCAGCCAAGGCCATGGCTTGACAGTAGAGGGAAGTGCATTCACATCTTTTTATGCTGCACCAAAATCCTGCATTCACATGCTACAAGATGGCAATTCAATGTAAACCTGCTCTGCCACATTTGTTCTTGTTGCCCCAAGACTCATTTATTTTCCCATAGATACCTTGGAAGCCTAAAGCTGGCATGAGGCTTGTGCTCTGGGAAATTGGAAGACAAGACATGATGAACCAATTCCTAATCAGGGCCAAATTTGTGTGGGTAAGTGATCCAGCAGCACACAGCTCATAGGGTTGGTAGATTCACCCCTAAGGAGAAGCCATGAAAGGTTGATATTGGCTGAGAAACTCCCCAGTTAACTCCTTTTTTGTCTATGTCTGGATAAAACTGGGACAAAGAGAGGCCCCAGATTTTCGGCTGATATATCCATAATCTGAGTCTCACTGCTGACCATGGTTTTCAGATTATTTTCTGATCTCCAGGAAGAAATTTCCAAAACTATATAACAGGTCACATCTATCTCTCTAGGGCACCTTGAACTCCAGAATGCACTGCAGTGTCAACTGTGACTGGTAAGTAGAATTATTAAGTAACATGAAATATTCATTGTCAAACATCTGTTAGTGAGTTCTATGCTATATCAAATTTTCATTGACCATATGCAAAGCTGTTTCCTTACTAAATTAGGATTTAAAAAACACACGTTGTTCTGGAAGGGTCCATAACATGTCATGTTTTTCTCATCAATATAACTTACAGGATGTAAGTTATTGCATCTTTCCTAATGACTTATTCTGTGGCTGTTAATTTACGTGGCATGTTTTGGACAAAGGATTGTTATCTAATTTTTTTCTGTTGTGTTATAAATAATTAGAAAGACTCAAACAACTAAGCCTGGAGTGATATGCAAGTGCCAATGTTTAACAAATGTAATGCAACTACAATACACCTTATTAGAGGTGCCAGCTTATGGTAAGTATATTAATAGAAAGTTTAGGCCTTGGTTTCTGCTGCCATAAAGAATGCTACCTGGAAAAAGTACTGCTGTCAAGTATACATGTAAAAGCAACCAGAAAAACTAGAAAAAAACAGCAAAAATCCCTTAAACAATGCCTACAGAAATTGAATAAAAGATTGCATTAAATGGAAAACTAGAATATCTCCAGGACAAGAAAATATTTGATAAAGGATATTTGAAAATCGTACTACCAAAGAAAAACAGACATAAATGAGAATCAAAGCGTAGCCTCATCTGCAGATTAAGAGGTACAGAGAACATTTTTGCCCTGCATTACATTTACCAAGCAGGCTATTTAAATACATGATTGAGTGAAGGCTGAAATTTATCTCTCGGTTCAGGAGTTAAGAAGTACTCAATTTTTCCTTTGCTTATTACATGATAAGATGCCATGCATATTATTTTATAATATATTTTATAATATATATAATTTATTATAGAAAAAAGAAACGAAATGTAAACAAAAACAACACGTTCGAATAAAAACAAAAGTCTTGGCTGGCAGATAAAACAATCGGATTTCATGTAGAATTTTACTCCAAATTCCACCAATTAAGGACACAGGATGAAAAGGGCTTTGCACTAAATTACTGCAAGTATCAGAGTAGAATATATGGCAATTTAGCACAGAAAAATTCTGTAAGAGTGCGACAGTTGACAGGAAGGGTAAAAGAAAAATTCCACCCATAAAATTACAGAGTAAAGGAAACTGTTAGAGTAAATGTATAACACTCTTTTCAAATATAGAGTCCCAGCACAGGGAGGATATGGAGCTGGCGTGGTTTGGGTCAGAAGCCCTGTTGCTGAATCCTGACTAAGCTGCAGTCTGCCAATTGATTTGGCTCCAAGCCCAGCAAGCCAAGGAATTACAGTAGTCAAGGCTAGATGCTGTAGTGAATGAATTAGAGTCTCGAGGTCAGTTTTGGGTAGGGAAGAGAATATTTTTGGCAACAGTCCTGAAAGGCATTTGGTAATGAACTGAACAGAACTTAGCATTAAGTCCAAGGCTAAAATTGTGCATAGGTAAATGACATGTGACATTAGTAAGAGAAATGGTAGACAGACTGCAGAGTAATAAAACATGTATTATTTTAATTAATTTGAACCAAACACTCATTCTTTTTGTTATGGTACTGTTTACTTTCGAAAAAAGAATTTGCCTTTGTCACTTTTAGAGCTGAAAACCTGCAGCCTCTTCCTGTTAATTCACATGCCACAGATGGAGAGACAGATGTGATTGCCTTTGACTAGCAGAGGAACACATAAGAGTTAGAAATATCTCCCTGGGGAAGACTGAAGATAATGCAAGGGATGGGTCCTAAAGTAAAGCATACCACAGCTGGATACATAAGCAAAGGCCATTATAGATTTGTGTAATGAAGATACAGGTTTTGACCGCTATGCCAAATATCTCACCTGCCACAAATAAATGCCATAGCTGTTTCTCTTTGTTTTCGTGTTGGGGTTTTGTGTTTGGCTGTGCTTTTTTTAAAAAAAAACTTTTTAAAATCCACATTTATATGCAACTGCATCAGAGAAATTTGGTCTGCATGCTGCCCAGATGCCTGAAGGTTCCTTAAGACAAAGTGTTAAGACATAACATGATAAAGGAGAAAACCATAGGACTTGATTATTAAATCCTCAGATTCCACCTTTTTGGACAGACAGAGCGAATGGTCCCTGCAGTGATTTATCTCCCAAATAGTTTTGCTGTGTGGGCGGTCAGCTTGCAAGGATGCCATTCCTCAACCTGCCCTTCCACCAATAACTACATCAGTACTAGCCATCAAAACCAGCCAGGGACCATCCTTGTTCCCATCCTGAAACCAATGGGCACAACATGCTGAGTGTCCCTGCAGAACAGTGCTTTTCTCTTCCCAAAAAGATGCTTTTCTGGGAATCTACTTGGCTTGTATCAAACTTTGAACCCTACCACATTTTGTGGGAAAACACCAGCTGACCCAGAGCAACAATTTTCTAACAGCTGAACAGTATGGGCCAGCCTGCCCCAGCTCAGATTAATTTAATCCTGCAGTCAGAGTCAGCAGGATTACTAGCAGTCTCTCCTTTTCTGGTCTCACACAGAGGTCTCAGCAGTGCAGAGAGCAATTACAAGACTTACCAGAGGAAGAAGGACGTTTTCCTCTTCCATCTACCTTGTCTCACCTACCTAAACACTAGAAAGAATGTCCTCTCTCTAAATTATTTTTACTTTTCGTTTGAATAGGCCTAAAGACTTTGAGACCAGCAGGCTGTGTGTCTGGGTTCATATTTGGTGTTCATGCTCTTATTTTTGCATCTGACTCAGACAGGTCCTAGTCAGTCTGCTTGTGTGGGTTATTAAAAGGCTGAGTGAATGTTAATGGTCTGTACCTGGGTGATGCAGGAAGAATTAATTCTTTCTAACACAATAAGGAGATCCTTCCACATAGACAAAGAAATAAAAAAATGTACTTATACCACAACACTTACTAGAATCCCTGGTCTTGTAAGACTATCAAACTCCAGTGTCAGCAGACATTGTTTTCCTTTCTCCTTCTTTCAGCTAAGAAATCCAGTGGGGAACAGTGAAAGAAGGAGCATTATGGGTTTACTAAAAGTGCCCTGTTTACAAGATTCATACTGAAACCTGTGCAGTAACTTGTCTGAGTTATGTACATCAACAACTGAAAGTTCTAGAAATAAAAAATAATAATTAAAGAGATCTGTTTCTCCTGCAAGAAACTGCTAGAAAATGTCTACAATTTAAGCTCTGACAAACTTTTAGGTTGTGAAACCACGGTTTAATTTACAACAGAGAAACTGACGGCTTGGTGTAACTGCAAGAGCTGGCGCCGTGCCATGTGATAAATCACTCGGACTCAACAAGACCACTTCACCTTCATGTCATTTCTCAACAAACAGGAGCCTGACATCAGACCAGCACAACACAAGGGCAACTACAAGTGTACAGTACCTGCTCTTTCAATGCCACCATCTTACATTACTGAATGGACTTTATGGACTTTGTGTTGACAATCAGAAAAAAACCCTAGAGAAACCTCAACTGCCCCCCACCAGCTCAAAAGAAGACGAAATGAATGCTGCTTTCTTCATTTGCTTAACAAGATTATAAACCATCCCCAAAGTACTGCAGTTAATTAGATATTCTTTCCTTTATTTATTGTTAGGCACACCTTTCTTTTCAGTTCTCAGATTTAAAAATAGCAAAAGTGGGAACTACAATTTTTGGTATATCTGTCCAAAAAGGGAACTCCCAGGGAACTCTGCAATGTAGGAACATCATAAATGGGACTAAGCCATCGCAGGTCTCATTAAGTGAAGTAATAATTATGCAGGAATCTTGCAGATTAAAATGTACCTGGGACATCAGGAGGGCTATATTTGTTTGAGGCATGATATGGTTTATTTTGCTGAAGAAAAAGGACAAAGATGTGGATAAGGAGGCTTCAACAGCCATAGCCTCTTCTGGCAATCAAAATAAAAAATAGTCTCACACACCTTTAGGTGTGAAATTTACTTCTCCATTTGTTGCCATACCTTATGTTTCCTTGCCTGCCATGACTTCTTCCTTCTGTATTTTTCTTCCATGTGTGTCCATCTTTCTCTCCCACATAGTCTATCCCTTTCCAAAACTTTTCTTGCCACATAACATCTCTGTCATTATCACAAATTACACCATTTGTGATAACCCAGGGATTTGACATGAAGCATGACTAGTGCACGTTGAAGGGAGTAAGTATTTGAATTACTCACATAGAATTACTCACATTTATAAGGTTTATTCAATCATTTTTAAGCAGTCTGAACAGCTTTAGATGTGCAGACCACATGCTATGCACAGAAAACTCATCCTTTTGAGTGAAACTTCCACCTTTCCTTCCTTGCCTAATGCCTCTTCCCTCATCCTTTATTTCCACAGAACATTTACATGTCAGTTCTGTGACGCATCTGGCCCTTACCCCTGTCTCTATTCAGCAACGCAAGTCAAAACCAAGCACAGATTTCCACGTGATTAAAGCAGATGCTTCTTTGCCTTGAACCTTGTGTCATCGTCTAGGAGAAATGCAGATTCCAGGCAAGTGGCATGAGTTGTCAAAATAGACTGAAATCTCTTGGAAGGCAGTGCTTTTATTTTTCTGCAAAACACTATGCATATTTAATGGACTACATTAAAAAACAAAACCTCTTAAAAATAACAGAAGAGCTTCAGTTGAAATTCTGGCCATGCTTAAATTGATACCAAGATTTGTATTGAATTTAGGTGGAGTAAAAGCCACAGACAATGGGAGGAATGCAGAAATTCAAAGAAAATGAAACATAGAAGAATAAGCTATGTGAAAAACTGCAAATTGCAACCACAAAGGGTTATACTGCCAAAAGAAAGAGAGGAACTACAAGAATGCAAGGTAAAATAAAAATAGAGTCTTTCATCTCTATTCTCTGCCACTGCCACATCATCTTGTATAGAAATGCTTTTAGGAACACGTGTATATGAGACAGAAAATCTCATCGATAGAAGGACAACTGAAAAAAGAATAAAGAGATCCAGCTGAGCTTTACTGGACAAATTATCAGTATAGAAACAAGCCAAGAGCACAGGGACTAAATGAGCTAACAAAAGGAACTGGATGGATTGTAGAGGTTATTTTGTATTTAATTCTTTTTCTATTTTAGAAATGCATCAAGGTAGAAAGTAATAGTGGCAACTAATGACATGAATGATTAATGTTTTTATTTGTATTATAGTGGCATTCTATGACACCAACTGAGAACTGGGCTGCACTGTAAAAACACATTATATGACTCAATCTCTTTCACAAAGAGCTTAATGATGACCTAAAAATTGCACATAAAGTAAGCTCATATTTTTGAATTAGTCAGTGGCAAAGGAAAGAAAGACTGTAAGACTGGACAATTAAAGAGCAGGAAAATCCTTTTAAAAGTTGTTATTAATGTGGAGCAATTCAAATACTCTGGAAAGCATGATTATATATAAAAAGTCTGACTGCTAAGAGAATTTTAACCAGCATGCTTTCAATATCTGTAATGAAACTGGCTTCATTTTTAGTACTATGAGAATACTAAAAAGTGGGAACATTTTTTGGGAGAAAGTACTGAAGTATGGAATTTAAAGCAAATCAGGTGAGACAGTGATTTTAACAATCACCATTATATCAATGTAAATTCTATCTTTTCTAAAGCAAGAGAGCAACTTCTGAAGTGAACCTGAAAAACAAAACTGATGCCAATCATTTCTTTTGAAGAGAACTAAAAAGGATTTTTAACATTTTTCTTACTTTTTTAATATTAAAAAATGCAGATTTTATCTGTGAAGGCATTGATAATGTTAAAACAGATTAAATCATATCCAGGGAGATCAGAGAATGAAAATGAAGAGACCTGAAAGGAGGAGGATTTTATTCAGTCTGTTGAGAATGCTTTCCCCTTCAGAATTATTTAACTACTTTTTTTTTTTTT
>VXBR01000897.1:439324-468424 GCA_013400215.1 Cisticola juncidis
TTTTTTTGGACGGGGGTGTGTAATTCATATCAGATACCTACAGCTATTTGATAAAAAGTCAATGTAATCTAATACACCAATCTAATACTCCTTTCCTTTAGTAGAAAGGAAAGTAAAACTCAAGGTGACAATTGTGAGATTCCCCAAAGGGGGCATGTTTCACACAGCCTTCTCCTCAAACCTTTGATTCTTCCTAAATGGACAGTGCTGCTGAATCAGCTCCAAGTTGAATCTAGCTTCACTTCCTGTTTCACAAGTAAAATGCTTAGCAATAGGCAAAGCAGGTAAACTGCATAATCTCTTAATCCATAGAATCACAGAATAGTTTGGCTTGGAATGGATCCTAAAGGTCATCTGGTTTCAACTCCCTGCCATGGGCGGGGGCACCTTCCACCAGATCATGTTGCTCAAAGCTCCATCCAACCTGACCTTGAGCATTTCTTAGGAGTGAGGTATCCACAGCTTCTCTGGGCAGCTTGTGCCAGTGCCTCACCATTCTCATAGCATGTTTCTTCCTGATATCTAATCTAAATGGGCCCCCTTTCAGTTTAAAGCCATTTCCCCTTGTTCATGTCCATCCCGGACATCAGGAAGAATTTTTTTCACTGAAAGGGTGGTTAACCATTGGAACAGACTGCCCAGGGCAGTGGTGAAGGCACCATCCCTGGAAGTGTTTAGGAAATGACTGGAGATGGCACTTAGTGCTATGATTTAGCTGGCATGGTGGTGTTCATTTAAAGGCTGGACTCAAATGATCTTGGAGGTCTTTTCCAACCTTACTGATTCTATGAGTGTGTGTCAAGTAATCTGGCCAGGGGGCTCCATGATAAAAACCACCCTCCCACTGTTCCCCCACTGGCACAGAAGAGACTGAGTCATAGACTTTGATGGGAACCTGGTTTCAGAGTCCACTAAATCCATTAATTCATTACTAAAAGGGACAAAAATGATGGAATGTCATAATCTGCTCAGTAACCATATATGGGAGACTTCTCTTAATCACACCATGTGTGCTTAACCTATGAACTTGTATGCTGGGACACTTCCACTGCCTTGTGTGTATTACTCTTTAGATACCAAATTCATTTTGGAATATGGAATTTTTATTCACCTGTAGGTACTTTTTCAGTGTTGTCAAGGGAGACTGCAATAAATAGTCTGAAATCTCAGTAAGAGGTAGGCAAAGTTTACAGTGCATGGAGAAAAGAGTCAGAGGAGGTAATTGCAGCTTTGGTGTAGTCTAAAAAACACCAACAGCCCAACAGGGATATCTCTAGGGCCTCCATTTTCCTTAAACATGAGGATCAACATCTGTAAACCTTAGGCTGAAAAGGCAGTTTGGGAGGAAACGAAATAGAGATGAGTGGAAAGTCAGGAAGCAGTGTCACATGTATCCAAGATGTGGAAGTAAAGTAGATGTCAAACCACAGGGACAGACCTATCCAAAATCCTTGAAAACAATCCGTACTTTAAGTATAAATTCAAATCTAGAAAAATCAAGTAATTTAATAAAAAGAAGGAAGTGGACATTTTTCTCTCTTTATCCCTTAAATAACTGAAGAAGCACAATAACAAGGCTAAGACTGCCTGTAGCACTTAAATCAGGTGCTATAAATTTGTGGTGTGACAGCAGTAATACACTTTATTTCACTGATTATCCTGGCACAAGTACCTTGATCAGGTAATTAATTCACGTGCTAAGCGATTGACCCAAATTTTTAGGGGTAATCTGCTCAGTAATCTCCTAAATACCTCCAGGCACAAATTTGTAGCAAGGATTTCAATGCTTGTACTTCTTTAGTAGTTGGGCCATAAGATGAAATGTTCTGGTCACAGTAATCCTCATTAATAAGAAATTATTTTCTCCTGAGACCCACTAAGACATTGTGTGTGTGTATGTGTGTGTGTATGTTCCAGGTGAGTGCACTTGAAGCCAATTTTATTTCTTTTTCACTCCCCATAACATTCACTGCTGGCATTTTTATCCAGCTCCAAGTTTTTCCCTTGTGCTACGCCTGTTTGTATCAATGCTGTACACAGTAAGTGGGATTAACCTGCTCTGAACTAGGCACATAAAAAGTGGGACATCTGGTTCAGAGATAGGCGCCCTGTGAATCCTCTGTGGGCAGCAGAGAAAAAAAAATGGCATGTCCAAGGGATGATTCATCTCACTGGAAGAGCACCATGAGGTCAGTTTGATGACTCATTCCATGGAGATTCTTATTTTACTCTTCTGACTGCAAAGAAAGCCCAGAATGGTCAGCTCTGAGTTGACATCTGACCTAGTTCATGAGAGAAGACTGCCACATAATATTTTTAAATACTGTAATATTTATGTCAAATGGCCACAGAGCTGCAGCATTACACTAGACTTTTGGATCCTTACTGCTGAAGAGCAGAAGTGGGTTTTTGTCGCTCTGCAGAATTGAATAGGCCACACACACCTATTTTGGACATCCTGTATTTTCAAATTCTTCATAAAGCAACTGACATATTGTAACCAATTATGCAGGACTGTGGAACAACAATGGAAAAAGATACATGAAAAACATTCCTCAGATCAATTCAAATTTCCTTGAAAGGGAAACTCATTTCAGAATCTCCATGCTTAGCAATCTTAGGCATATCCACGTGTAAAGGAACATCATCCATCTGTTCGCAGCAAGTTTGCAAGGAATTTTAATAAGAGATATTACGGCTAATAATGGCCAATGTTTATGATGTTTATAAAAGAAACAATGGAGAACATCTGGAAAGCTTGTAAAACTTGTTCTTATGAATTCACAGTATAACACCTTTCCCTGAGGCTGCTTTTTGCTGACCTTTTCCTCCTAGACCAGATCTGCCAGAAATTTTCTTCTTCCAGACACTGCTGTTACTGTGGCACCAGGAAACTCACATTTTGAAGCCAGAGCTATTTCTGTTTTTGTAAATTCAGCATTCAGCATGTTAGAGGAGCAAAACAGATAGCCAAAACTGCAAAATTCCACCTGAAACTACAGGGATCTCAATTTCCAAGTGACAGATGTTCTACAACAGTTGGTGACAAATGGGCTAATTTAGACTGATTTAACTAAAGTTCAGCCTGCTGACAATGGGGGACTTTTTTAAATGCAGCTGAAGAAGGCATTTCTGAACGCTAGAGCTGGCTGTCGCACACAAAACTAGGGAGGCCCTGGTGTGAACTGAACAGCACGCTACACATGGTGCCTGCATCTCTGTGCCTCACACTGCCTTTAGATGCTGAGACAGAAGACAATATTGCCTAGCAAATTACCAAGGGAATTAGCTGGTCTTTTAAATTTACTCTCTGAACATATGTCCACAGAAATCAAATGTCTTTGGCCCAGAATCTTTGTTTCTAAGTTCTGGCATCTAAATTCTTAAATTAGGATGTATGCCTATGGTGAATTGGTCTTCTGAGATCCTGAGCTCTCCATCACTTATGCAGGAAGCTTTAGTGACTGCTTTGCTAAGCCAGATAAGTCCATCCAAGCTTATGTGTTCAACCCTAACTTTTAAAGGATGTCCACTGAGGGACCAGAAATAAATTGCACAGAAGCCTTTAGGGTTTTTTTTATTTAATGTAAAGATTGGGGGTATGATTCAGAAATTACAATGTGACAACTTCACCGTCCTCTTTCTGGTAAATTATCTTGGGTTTTGTTCTCAACTGGCACATGAGAGCTGGCTCCAGGCTTCACCTTTCTGAGTATCATAATGCCTCTTCCTTGAGAAGCCATGAGTAAACATGTTAAAGCCCACCAATAATCAAATCAGTTTTCTTTCTCGTTTTTTCCCTGCCTTTTCTCTTTTTTTTCTAATATTTTTCTCTCCTCTCCTCTCCTCTCCTCTCCTCTCCAAACCTCTCCTCTCCGAACCTCCCCTGCCTTTAAAGAAAACTTCTAGACATGTATCCTGATCATTGTCTTATGAGGGAACCTCATTAGAGTAAGTTCACTGATTGTATTTTGTACTAAGGAAATAGCTGCCAGCACTAGATATTTAAGACAGTTTATCTGCCCAATTAATACTGGCACTGTATCAGCCAACCAGTCCTGATGCCAGCAGCAGTACAGCATACTTCTCTGCTGTGGAAGTGGCCTTTACCTGTGAATATATCCCTGAAAGTTACTGGATTCTACTGCCTTTTACCTAAACCCAGGCTAAAACAACTACCTAATTGTGCTCTATTCTGCAGTTGACTTAGTTAAGTAGCTGCCACACACAGGCCACATATCCCTTCTCTCAAAAAAACCCTGATCTTTTCTCAGAGCAGTGAGGCTTCTGTCTTGTCCATTCTTGAGGCATTACGTCTACACAGCGGTAGACACTGTGAATAGAGCACGTCTCCATCTATTAATAAAAAAAACTACTGAAACTTTGCTCACCTTGAATAATAAGTTCTTAGGAATGGTCCTTGATCCTCCAAACTGCCATAGAGTATGGAATAGGATGTGAAGTAGAGCATGACTGCATTGCAACTACTTACCCCCAAACAAACAAGCAAAATGATAAAACCACTACCACCACCACCACCATCACTACAACAACGCTGACAAAAAGGGAGTTACTTACATTGGGTGAGGATCCCCGTTAAGGCATTTTTGAAGGTCTCCTTGGCCTGCTCCATCTCCTGCTCGTGGGCCGCCTTCTCGTTCATGAGCCGGCGCACGTGGCTGTTGGCCGACTGCACCATGGAGTAGAACTGGTTTGCGGAGCGACGATTCACCTCGCCTCGCTCAATCCAGGTGAGCAGCACCGTGATGGCCTCGGAAAACTTGCTATCATCTAGAACAATCAAAGCACAGGTTTCAAATTGCAGCCATAAATATCCTGCTGAGAACACATTTTCTGCTCCGTGTCACATTAAAATCACCATAAATCCTGCTTGCAGTGTATCATTTTGGGCAATTTTTGTGTCCTTTGTTCTATCAGATGTAAGAAGCCAATACAGCCATGTGAAACTACATAAATCTTCTGTCAAGACTTGTCTTCTCCTCATTTTAATAGCTTTCTCACAATAAAAAGCATGCTCCCGTCCTTCCCTGCAGCCTGAGTTTTCACTTTCACAATGTCTCCCTTAAGCCATTCAGTGATATGGAATGACCTTACAGCGGGAGTGAGGAGACCTCTGTGGTACTGGACTCACTGAGGAAATGAAATGTGTCTGTGTCAATCTGCTCAGCTGAAAGCTCAGTCTTGGAGCCTGGGCTCAGCCATACTTCTGTCAACAGATTTCACTAACATCATGTTGTTAATTAAGGAACAATGCTGAGGCTGAACAATTCCTCCTCAAAACACTGATTAATTACAAGGAACTGCTTTGAACAGATGATGTGCCCGAATTAATTTTGTATTATTTGTTTTGCACTATTTGTTTTATGTTTCGCATTATATGTTTTTTTAAAGGATTCCAGATGAATCCAGGAAAACACCTGGATCACAGCTTCTTGTTTACTATTCAAGTAACGAAAGTTGTTTTTCTCTGCAGAAAGATTGCCAAAACTGAAGTCTAGATTTTGTAGACTCCCTCCCCAGGTAATCTTCTTTACTCTGACAGTGCTCTCAGCTTCCTCAGAAGACTCTAAGTACAGCATCCATTACACTTCGGGCTTCATCAGGATTAAGAGGAAACATTTCTTTTTAAGTCCCATTTAGACTGAACTGCAAGAAAATATTATTACAACAGTGTCTTCCTGTGGAACCATTTTTGTGCAATTCAATATCATTTTTCACCAGGATTTTATTCTATAAAACTTCAATTTCTCAGCAACTTATTTTAAACATCTCATGTAGTCCTTTTTAGTTATATTTCTTTAAATATATTTTAGATGGTATGCATACTTTTCTGCAGGAGAAGGTATACGGTTATGGCAGGAAGATGAAGTATAGTCATAACCAACAGACACTTAAAACAAAAATTGGAAAATACTAAACCTAGCCAGCTGTGTTACAGGATACAGAAACATGGCACTGTTTGTAAAACTCTGCTTTCCATGTACAAAGAATAATGAAAAATTTGTTAAGTGATGATTTTGGCTTTTATTCTGAAACAATAATCACTTCCCTAGAAGGCGAGTAGCCTAAAATACAGAGAGGACTAGTGACATGCTCTGTGCCCAAAGCCTCTGAGGAAGAGATTTTTACATTGCCTGATCTTTAACATCTTATTAACTGAAACATGCTTTCAGCTACAGCAGTAAGATTTGCTCTCCACAGCTGAATAGGCATGTTCACCCAAGATCCCTCAAGAAAAAAATTGCGACATAATCCATAACACCCTCCCTGTGTACAACGGTGTATCTGTTGTAAAACATTAACATGTGATTCACTATCACCACTAATTTTAGCTGGGCAGAAGAATCAGATGGGCATCCTTTCATTTCATATTGTCCCCTTGGATTAGACTCCACTTCTGAGCTTTACTGGATACATATGCAGCAGGAATGTATTAAGTGGCTCTGACGAGTGAGGTTGCCTGAATATAGACCCCAGAAAAGCCAAATGTAAACAAAACTCATGCAGAGCCTCTTCACAGCAAGAAAACACAAGGATAAGGCTCTCCAAAAGACACAAGCAAAATCTTCAGACTGCTGAATTGCATGGGAACTGGATGTCAAAGATGCAATGCAGCTAAGGACCCATCCCTGAAACACAGTGTTTATTATAATTACACTAGAAAATAGAATAATCTGTAATGGTTTCTGGCAATGTTAGCATGTTTCCATGCATGAGGAAAATCAGCATCACAGAAACATCCTCCTTTTTCCTTGTTTTAGTCTGTCCCCAGTACTCATTTATGTGTTGTTTCATTATAGTGTCTACGAAATAAAAACACCCTCCCCACATTTTGTTTTCACCAGGCGCAGTGGGTGTCTGTAAGGAATGTTCGTAAACACATCATCCTTCTGCCACATAGATTCTACCCATTTAAAAGGACATGCTGAAAACCTGTTTTCATTATACTGTACTTCCAGGGAGCTGCAGAGGTCTGTGGGACTCTTATAGTTAATTCCCAGCTCTCTAAGAGCAGGAAAAAATCCTTTCATTGGTAAACATCAGCATCTTCATTGATTACATAATTAGAAGTTACATTAAAAAATGCTAGAGGGTAATATATGCACTACAGGAGCACATTAGTTAATAAAATCTTTTCTCTACAGTTTTAAAATTTATTTCACCTTAATTTCAGACTTTTATATTCTTGAGCTCACTCAGTGACTGGTATAAGGTAACTTACCATGAACACATTTTTTTCATCCAGAATACAGTGACTCTTTCTGAGCAATAAGAGATTGCCTTAGAAAATCAGATTTTTATATGAGATTGTTCATTTCTTTTTTAGTTAGTAGATAAATACTAGAAGAAATGCAGCAATGGAATCTAATTTAAACAGAGCATGAACTGCCTTATGATTGCAGCCATTCATTAAAAAAAATAAAACTAAACTCCTAATTCTGTTCAAAATTATTCCCTCATGGTAGGATGCACATAATTATACACTGTTTAAAAACACACTCTTCAAATAAATTCCTTTATATAAGACATGTTTCCATATGTAATTGTTCTTTTAAAATAAGCATGTGGCAAATTATTTCTTACTCTTAGAGATTTTTCCTCCTCCAAGCCACAGCATTCTCTAAGCAAATGAGGTATTACCAGTCCTGTTTTTATTGTCTGTTCAACAGTGAGATGAGCTGTGCTCTAGAAATGCCTGCTTCCCTCACCTGGCTGCAAAGGGAGCCTGGGCTGGCCTGTTCCTGTGCCTACATCTCTGCAACAGGCACAGGTTTGGCTGGAGTAATCCCAACCACCCCACAGTGCCCCTGCTGCAAGCACACACCCAGCCCCTGCACCCCGCGTGTCCCCGTAAAGGGCAGCTCTAGCACAAGCTCTGACAAAGTCGTGTCATTTGAAGATTACCCATCCACTGAGGATAGCTGGCTGGGCCTCTGTGATAGAGATTTCCAGGTGCTCCTGGACTCACTCATGGGGCTCTAATTCCTCTTGTATCAACTGAAGATATTTGACATTTAAATCCTAGCTCACAGCTTAGATGAAGTATAAAGAAGACGAAATATAAAGAAAAGAAAATGCGTCCCTAGAGATGACCAGAAAATTGTTAATGGGAATACTTCTATGATAAAAGGGAATAATTGTTGACAAATATTTTGCATTTTTCTCCTTGTAATTTGACCATCTCTAAGCAACCCCAACTGGAATCAACATTTAATTGAAAAAGCTATGACAACAACTGTTACAAAATGGTATTCTGGGAAAAGTTATTGGAAGCAGAGGTTTTACTTTCAGTTTATAGAGTTTCCTTGGTGTAACACAGGGGAGAATTCAGCTCAGAGTATCATCAAGTGTGACTATTTATCTCTCAGAGTTAAACACCTCCATAAGGTGCTTTCACTACTTTGGTGATGGTGTCTAAGGTCTCAGCCATTAGAAAGGATATAGATTAATCCATCACTCTGAAGCCAGGCATTCAAACACTCTTACTTCTACATTTTTACATTTGTAGATATATTGCAAATATAGCTAACTTGATATTTCTGTGTTTCGAGAATGACAGTGCATGCTGGACTTTTAGCTAGGACAAGATCAAACACTCAGCTACAGATTTAGCCTTGTTACTATTTTTTCAACCCTTTTCTTTCTCACATTTTGAGAAGTATTTGGGATACTTCACACAACACTTGGAGCCTCTCTAAACCACAGCAAACCTTCTATGTTGTCCTATGGGCTATGGTGTTATCCAGAGTCAATATACATTATCTCTTGTCCCTAATCTCGCTCCCCTAATTCAACCTCCTTGGTTGCAAGGACATGCTGAAAAGACAGACCAGTTGGTCTTTACTCCAGTGACTCCACCTAGAACGCTCCTGCGCTGTTTTGCCTATGTTTTGGCATGCATTAATGATCTCATTGTCCTCCAGCCCTTCTGTAGGATGGGAAGGGGCAGGTATACCTTTATGCCAAGTTCTGCCCTGACCAGCAGAAACCAAATTAACAAACATCCCTTGAAGGTGGTCTCGTGAGCACTGAGCATGACTATGCTGCAGGGCAGGCAGAAAAAGGATGAGAGTGGTGGGTATGTCCCTCTTATTTTGCCTCTGATTAACAGCCTGTCCTCTCCAGCTGCAGCAGTGCCATGGGAAGATGTGTTCCCTGCCTCATCCCCATGCTCAGCACTACCCCTTTGCTCATGGCTACACTGCCCTCAGTCTGCCTGGAACTGCTCAGCTGCTCAGACTCCAGCTCCAGTTTGTCAAACTGGGCCCAGTTCAGCTGTAACAGGAAGATGGCACAGTTCAGTTCAGGATGCAAACTTCTTGATGATGTATAACAACAGCCAGGGGAGGATCTATGGCCAAGGTTATTCTTAATCTGACTCCTGACTCGGTAATTTATTAAACTATAACTAAGATTTCTAAACTGCAAAGACTGAATTCAACACAAAAAAGAATAAACCTTAGGAGGGAACTGCTGTGGGTGAATCAGGTCAGAGAAAAGGTTCACTAACCTCTCTCATCAGCAGGCTCAGCCCAGCTCCCCTGTGCATCGGGAACAATTTGCTTCCCAGCACACACCACTCCTGGTGCCAAAATGACAACCTATTTTTCTCTTGGCTTAAGAGCTTCTTCTGTACTGAGTGCCTGCCAGTGACCTAGAAACACAACTCTTCAGTCTACTACCCTCACCTTCTTTTTTTCCTGCTCCAGTCCCTTATATAATTGTGCCATGCATCACACACATCAGTCTAGTACTTTTGGGATTAATAACATTTTTAACCCAGTGGCATTGCATAACAAGTGATAATCAAAAAATACAAATTCTTACTGCCAAAGGGTTCTTTTAAAAAATGATTAATATCCACCTTAGATTTTTTAAATAGCCTTAACTGCATGCCGTAACAAAGAAACTTTTCCAGTTATGTAACAAATCTCTATCTGACACTAGATTTGATAAAAATACAAGTATATGTTCACTAAAAGATATATTAAAAAGTAATTTCTCCCCCCTACATAATCAAAATCTTTCTTTCTTTCAATTAAATCACACAATATTCTTCCAGGGGTGGGTGTTTCATGTCAGACACAGAAATCCATTATCTCCCCCTGCTGATGCCATTATTTCCAATGAAAAGTAATTATGAGGGTATTGAGTTTGCTCCTTATTTCTCAAAATCACACCGCAAACTTTCAGATCAGTGAGCTGCCATTTCCCAGCTCTTAGTAATTAACTTGAGTCATTTTGCAGTGTGGCACATTTAATCCAGTGGATTTATATTAAAACCTCAAAATCTGAATGGATACAATACAGCTGAGATGAGGGAGGATGCTTTTAGTAATGCACTGAGCAGTGGGTGTACCTCCTGTAGGCTTTGGAGGGAGGTGCCCAGGGAATTGTGTTAGCAGGCTGCTGATAGCTGAAGCCACCTTATGCTCCTCTGCCAGCAGACAAAAGTGCCCTCGCACCATGCCTGCTCACAGCCCCTGTGCGAGGCTCTCGGAGCCAGATGTATTGTGCCACAGCAGATGTCAGCAGCATATGGAGGAAGGAAGGAGAAAATGATAATCTGAAATCAGGAAGGGTGAGCGAACAGATTTGATGCTGAAGTGTTGCAACACGTCTGTTTTAGGGCCCTGTCCTGATATACCACTAATAAAAAAAAAAGTGCTAAAAAAAGGTCCAGAGTCTCAGCATTTAAACCTGGCATTCACTGGATTTGTTCATAGGATCTCACTTTGCCTCCCCTTCTGACGTAGCTCTGCACTGAATTAGATCCCTTCTAGCTGAGACTTGCCTCCCTGCACTGCACTGTTTCTGCAGTGCTCCGCCAGTCTGGCTCCCAAGTGCAGGGTGATAATGAAAGCAGTGTATTTTTCTTCTTAGTGAAATACCTTATCTCCCAAGCAATTAAATGTTGTTTATATTTCAAACTATGTGCAAGAGTTGAGACTGTCAGGCTTGATGTTACCTGAGTCTTCTTCAAGGCACATCCCTGGTAAGTTCATTCTACTGTAACTGCCATCTATTTATTTAAATTTCCAATCTGTGCTCTCTTCAGGGGATAATACAGTGCCTGGCAAAGGAGCAGCTTCTCAATTTTAAATTATATTTCTTAAAATGAAAAACTATATGAATAACATCCCCATGCTCATAAAGAAACACTATATTAAAGAAGGAGGTGAATTCCAGGGTATTGTATATAAGTCCCAGATATTTATGTCTCCTTTGCTCAAAATATTTAAAAAACAGATATTCAGATATAAAGAGATGCCTTTGTTAGGTGATAGAACTATTTAGCTACCCAAAGCAAGTAAAACAGATGTAGCATTTTAAAGGATCTTATTTGCAGGAAGTGATTTCTGAAGATGATACCATTAGCTACAGACATGCTTGAATTAAGAAAACCATAATGTTCGAAATTCTGCTTTGAAACGCAAATGTCATAAGCACAGATTAAAATGTTTTGTTCCAATGCACCTGACACAGCAGCATTCCACTTAAAAGGTTCAGCCTATCTCCAGTTGTGTCATGTTCTGGGCACCACATGACTTAACTGCTTATAAAGCACCCAGGAAAACAGATGTCAGAGCATGCAAATTTGAACCTAAATATCTACCAACACATTTCACTGTGCAGTAATAACACATCTGATTTAGCACTGAGGAATTAAAATCTCAAAGACACACACAAATGCTGCAATGAACCAGAAGAAGTGAAAGTCACATTTTTCTAGTTGCAGAAGACACAATATTCTGCTGGTTTTGTCAAAACAAGAACTCAGGGTCTATTTTCAAAGACTATTTAAGGAGGTAAATAACATTTACACTTGATAGTAAATGACCTTAGATTCCCAGAATTCACATCTGTGAATTTATTGAGGTATTTCTTCAAGGAAACAGATTAGAAGCTGCTCATGCTCTTCATGTTGGAATGCTGGAGCCCATTTCATTCTGATAATCGAGGCTCAGGCTAATAACATGAATGGTGCAGGAAAAAAATGTCCATACTGCCAACAAGGAAAGAGTTAAGGACTTACTCATCTGCAGGAGTACTGAGGATCTTAATAAATAGATAAAAAAAGGAAAAAGGAAAAAATGAAAGGGAGATCCACATAAACCAACGCTGTTTGCCACACGCTGAATTGCAAAGTGGTGAAAAATTGCACTGGTCCATAGTTTGAAGGGTTTCTTTGATTTCTGCAAAAATCAAGTGTTCAAATCAACTTCTTTGCAGATATGAAGGGATTCAGGGAATGGAGAGTATGTCATAAATCCTCATGTAAATGAGGCCTCACATGCAGTGGATTTTCAGGCCCAGTCACCAGGTTCTGAAGAACTGGTTCCTTTGATCTGTGAAGCTCCACACCAATCAAGACTACCTGGCTGAAAATTTACAATGAACTTCTGTTTCCAACTGGCACAAAAGTTCCTCTGTACTCTCTCACCTGCAGTCACTACTGTAACAGGGGACTTAGCACACCAGAGGAATAGGAACACCTTACAACACTGGGGCAAGAGTTTCCAGCCAAGTCTATTACACAACAACAACGATTTCTTAGTCATATGCTGCAGTTTGCAGAAGGTGAAAAAAAGATATTGTCGCCTCTGTTACAGACTAAGTAAATATCTAGACCACATTAGGGGAGTGGCTGATAAGCCTACTTCATCTTCGCTCACCATAAGATTTGCTTGCTCTCAGGAATTTCCAAGGTTATTTTGACAATAAAAGCTGTTTGGATTCAGACCAAGTTATCTACATCTGTGGTTGCAAAGCAGTATCTTGGGTAGAGACATGCTTAGCTATTTTGGCTTGGTTTTTAGCTAGTGCTGCTTTGTGAACTTCTGGAGGCACTGCAGGAGCTGAAACCTGCATGTTGGGTACCTGCAGCTCTGTCTCATGAGCTGGCAACAGAGCTCAGGAGTCTTTTGGAGTGGGCATCACAGCAAGGTCATGATTTTCCTTAAGAAAACAACTTCAGAGCATTTGCTGAAGAACTGATCTTTCAAGTTAAATCCTGCCCAGTGCAGATATATTGTGATCCTTCTTTACTTTAGGATGAATTGTCCAGGCTTTTGCAGCAGTGCAAATGTGGTGATTATACAGAGACCTGAGATTTTAACTCCAAGTTTTACATATCTCTGTGAATGTGTGTATATGTGTGTGTGTGTCTGTCTGTATATGTATATATCTATATATATATATATTCTGCTATTTTCACTGAAGTTCACATTTAAATTGTGAATAGCTGGACTCAATCTTAGAGGTCTTTTCCAATCTTAATGATTGCATGATTTTATTACATGAACTGCCTTTTGCCAGAGTTGAAGAATTTTCTTTATTTTTGCTTTACTTCATTTTTTTAGGGTGTCACAAAAAGCTCATGTGGTGATTCCATGTTGTCCAAGGGAGCCCATAAAGTTTAATGCCACTGTTTTACAGATACTGGCAGTGATGCCATAGGAAAGGTAAAGTAGACCTGTACAGCTACTGAAGCCCAGCTCTGCTTTCTTTACTACTCAGAACAGGGTACAACTCATGCCCATTGAGAAGAGAGGTGTCTTTTCTGCATTCTCCACACTTAACTACCTGTACAGATCCAGGGCTGGTGTCTTTAATCTCACAAGGCAACTGGCAACTGTTAATTAGCAGAACTTTTAAAATTGCAATATATTCTTTTGCTGGATTTTAATGAATTTTTCAACCAATAAAAAAATACACTTACCTTTTTTTTTTTTTTTTTTTAATGATGTACACTGTTGAAAGTTTATTTCCAGAGAAACAGTTATGCACATAGTGTTGGTCTATGTTGTGCTAAAAAAAATTTATATTACACTTGAGCATATATGTCAAGCTCTGGTTAAATTTCCCGTAGGAGAACCACAGATATAAATGCTTGGAGTAGATTTTAATTAAGTATGGAAACTTCCCATAATGAAAAGAAAAGTCCTTCTAAATATAGTCATCTTAAACATCTTGCAAAAACCCATATTCAGTTGCCCCAAGCAATGACTAACCATATGGAAGAAATTGTCCAGACTTCTTGCATTTTCTGGTTTAGTTCAGGAAACCCATAGGCCTTACTACATAAAGATAAAACTTCCCTACAAAAGATTAACTCCTAAAATATTCAACTATAACCAGATGGATCTAAAACTGGACTGGAAGCTAGGTATAAATTAAAATTTCTTATATTAGGGCCTCTTTTCTCCTGGTCTATCAACCCATTTGGGTTATTTTACCAATCTATCAGGTAGATTAATGAATTATTTTATGGAGAAGTGTATCTGGTGGGGATGGGAGTCAGCCAAACTAGTAACTGACTGAGTTAGTGAAGACAACTAACAGCAACCAATGCAATACTCAGAGAGACAGCAGGGTGCATCTCTGCTCCACGCTCCAAGGATGAAACACTTTGCACTGCCCTTCTTTGGCTCCCCAAACAAGTTTCATAGAACTGAGACCAGTGTGATGACAGCTAGATAGTCTAAGCCTAATCCAGATAATTCTGAAATAGTGGCAAGAATCACAGCTTCTTGTGACCTGGCACACAGTTAAGCAATGTGCTTGGCCATCATGGGGGAAAGAATGCCAAACACAACTGTTAAACACGTGATGAAAATAAATACAACTCTAACCAGTGTGAAGAGTTGTTCGCTAGATATTACTTTTAAATTTTGTTACCATGAATAACTTTATTTCTTTCCTTCCTACTGTTTATGTTAGCCATTAAAATAAAATGAATCCTCAAAGTGCATCCTTGAAAAATATTAACTCAGTAAATGTACCTAGAAAAAAACAAACAAGGAAGCAAACACATATCAAAAGATGACACTATCCTGCACAAACAATTCTAACCCTAAAGAGGGAGTGAAGGAATGGACGGCGTGTGTCAGAGGTAAGTTGTGTCAGCTCATGAGGGCAATTTGAATGTCAGGGACAGTCAAATATATGTGATGGACTAACCTTCATGTCGAGGATTAAAGTAATTTTAATAATAAGGCCTTTCATATGAAGAAGGATACTTGCAATGGGTTGTCTTACTGTAGGAGTATTTCCAAGAGATATGATGGCAGCAACTTAAAAGAAAAAAACCCATCTGCAGCATTTTGAAGGCTGTGTTTTAGCTGTTAAAGCACAGGTAGATAGACAGATGTCATGCATTTTCAGCAGGTGGGTGAGTATCATTATCACTGGCATAGAAATGGCGAAGAAAGCCATTTCAGTGGGG
Organism: Cisticola juncidis; assembly: GCA_013400215.1. NCBI lineage: Eukaryota > Metazoa > Chordata > Aves > Passeriformes > Cisticolidae > Cisticola > Cisticola juncidis. The sequence continues at coordinate 454,575 of VXBR01000897.1, forward strand.
GGGAAAGCTAACAGGGCAAGTAATGAAACACATCAGAGAGAAACTGGCTTCACTGCTCTGGCCTCTGCACGGCTCCTGCTTTTAAGAAATAATAAACTGAGAAGTAGCAAATGCTGCTTACCTTTCAATTTTTCAGCCAGCAAAGCAGCTTCGTGTTCAGAATAATGCATTATTGCCGGAGGTGAAGGAGGGCGCAGTCTGTCTTCTTCCATTTTGCGTCTGTGGCGTTCTTCTCTGGCCAGCATTCTTTGTTTGCATTCCCATTCATAAAAGTCATCTCTTGCCTGAGCAAAATCAACATGAAGGCGACCTGAATCCTTTTTGTCTGTGCTAGATCCTAATCTCATGCGGTAACCTGAAATCAACAAGTAGAACTAACTGTTGCAGGATTTATTTCCTTAAATTTCTCTTCATTTTTTTCACCCTTTTCAAACGCAGCCAGGTAAAAACGTACATTAACAGATCCCCGTATATCTATGCAATATCTATCAATCACCTTGTTTTTCACAAGAAGATAAACATCCATCCACTCATTTTTCTTCATAATTTCCTGCACCACCTATCACCATAGCAGATGAACTGAAAAGTCAACCCTAAGGTACAGAACTTACATTTCTGTTTAGAAGTCTCCCAAAATACATCATTTTTCCACTTGATGTTCCCAACTTTTAAAAGCACAAAAGTCAGACAAACAAAAAACAATTACTTAAAATGCATCTGTTTTAGTCTGAATGGGGAGTCCTTTTTCCCCTGATCTTGCTGAGATCACGTTCGGTCTAGTTTTTTCTCCACCCTGCCAAAGGAATTGGAAGTATGGGGAAAAGTTGAATTTTCTAAAAACCATTACTATAGGTGAATGTGAAAATTGTGCTACATAGATTCCTGTGCCACAAAGAGGATGGTTCCATAACTAGAGTGATGCTAGATCTCAAATTTTGAGATTTCACAATTGAAACCACTATTTTCAAATTCCCCAGTGAAAATAATCTAGCAGCAAATATAAATCACCTACAAATTACTTGAGTTCATAGTTCCTTAAAGTAATTTCTAAAGTAGGGGTAGATTTATTAGGCATTTGCAAGATTCCTTTCAGAACAAACAATGAAACTAAAATATTCTAAAGTTAGCATACTGCAAAGTCTTTAAGAGCTATGCAGCAGTACAAAAGGGCCCTGTTATGAACTAAACCCCTCGACTGCTGTCAGAGGTCAAAAAAAAAATCATGCCAAAGCTATAAGAGGAGCTTTTTGTGCCTGTATTTGGGCACCTGTCTTTTTTCCAAGTTTTGTTTCTGAGGCACAACTATATCACAGAGCAGTTCATCTAACAACTCAGAGAAAGTGTGAGAAAATACTATGTAGAAAGCTTCAAACAGATCCTTCAAATGTGGGCAAAATGAGGGTAAAAATCAGTCTGCACAGGATAGCTCTAATTTCTCCATGCCAACACACAACAGCCCAGCAGAGATTTCCCAAATGATGGGATGCTGCAGAGATGAACTCTGTGCTGAGCTGGCACACAGGAAGCTCTTCAGAAATTCACACTACTGCAACCACTGCATAATAACTCCAGGGAGAGGAAACTTCTATTCAAAATGTCAGGAAAAATGGTGTTTGCTGGTTTTGATCTGCAATCCCAGAGAACCTCTTTCCAGTCTTGTGGTTTGCCTGTGGTTTTGAGAGCTTTAGCACGTCACCACCACAGTCAAAACTCAGTTCTGAGCTCCCTCCAGGAATAGCAAAGCTAAGAATTGTGTAGTGGATTAAGCACATCCTTCTAGAAATGTGTATCTAGGCATACTCTGTTTTGTTGCTGGAAAAACATCCTGCTGTATGAATATAAGGGATTGTCTATACTACAGCACACGTGAGACAATAGCTTCAAAGATGTTAAATATCCATATATGCAGTGATCCTTCAAATAAAAAATAATCTGGGTGCCTTTTCATTTGACATTTTCCTTTCAAACATCTTGTGGCATTCAGCTAAGGAGTCTGCAGGTGAGGAAAAGATGTGACCTTCATTGTCCAGCAAGGAGCCCAAACCCAGATAAAAAATGTGAGCTACATGTTTTAGAGGTCCTTCAAAACCAGGAGGCATAAAAAACTGCTTCACCAAGGAATGCTTTTGGTAGGTACAAATGGAACCTACGAAATCTGGTCTCCAAGTTCCAGGAGCTTGGGGAGAAGTAAAACTGGATCTTGTAGGAGTGGCAAAAGAGGGGACTGTTTATTATTTTAAATTTCTCTTGGCTTTGCTTTCTCCAGCTTAGAGAAGTAAATACTCTTTCCCCTCAAAAGCTTTTTGTGGCCATATATGTAGCTCTACTCCCAAGGTGTTGAAGGGAAGAGTTACAGATATACCCCATGCAGTGTGACAAAACAGAAGAAGAGCGTGGGTGACCTTTCAGAACCGGGCTCTGAACTAATGAGGATGTAATTATATGGTGTTATCCACAGAGGTGTAGGCACAAAGGAGGCAGCCAAAAGGGGTCAGTGGTGCAGCTACCCTGATAACTGTGACAAATGTTAGCCCCCTGCTCCCCGCCGGTTTGGCGTGCCAGCTGCATTCCTCACACAGTGGTTACTCTGTGCCAGAACAGCACTATCAGCAATGCAAAGGACACTGCCAAGGTGCCAGGTCTCGTGAACCTAAAATTAGATCTCCCAGCTGGGCTGCACTTTCCAGGAAGACTCAATCTCTCTTCCTCTCCCCCCGCTGTCTTTCACCACCATTGGCAGGAGCACAATAGTTATGGGCAGAGACAGAAATACAGCACTGCAGGAGGCAAACTCTTGTGGACTTCAAGGGCCCTCACATAAGCTGAATAAAGAACTAATGAAAAGAACTGTGTATCTATAGGTTTTGTGTGCACTGGCAAAGCTGTGTTGTAATAAAGTGGCCCTCATTTTTGAAGTAAATGGGAAAAAAACCTGAACAGTGTACACTGCAGTAGCACTGGACAAATGGTCCCCTTTGGGAAACCAGTTTAAGTGCCTTCAAATTAACAGATTTTTGAAATTTACCATGAACTACACTAAAAAAAATGTGACTGCTCATTTAACTCTAAAGACTGAAGGTGGTCAGCCAGCCAGGTGATTTCCACCAGCACAGAAACTTGGAGTAACCTAGCTAAGATGGGACTCTGGATACCACCTAGTCCAGAGCAGGGTTAGCTTCCAAGTGAGATCAGAATGCTCATAGTTTAGCATCTTTCCCTTAACAAAAACAACAAATGCCTTTAGGATGGTTTCTTGCACCCTCATATATTAGGCTGTGCAGACACTCCAGGACCAGTGTCCTGGCCGGTGAAGAACAGACTCCTTGATGGGTTCATAACCAGAAGGACTCAGCATGCAAAACTGGCAGGCTCTATTTTGTACATGAGATACATTTCCATCTGTGCTGGAAAATTTTGAGCCCCAAGGCAGCTGGGAGGCTTGGTTTTTTTTCAGTACTACGTCTCCCTATTGATGTTTGAGGGTGTTTGAATGTATGAGAGAAACCTGGCACTGCCTCCTCTCCATGCATGGGCAATGAATTTTTTTCCCCCCATCTCTTTGCTCAGAGCTGCAGCCAGCATTAACTTTCTGCCTGGCTTGTCATTTTTAATTTCACGTTTGCACACAATGGAAGAGGAAAAGACTTTGGGAACTTGCCAAGATCCTCACTTTAAAGGAGCAGAAACGGGAAAATTTAATGAAGGTGCTAAATAAAAATCAAACAGTATTTTCATATCACAGGTCCAGTGCAAACTCCATGGCTTGACTTACCTCTGAGTGTTGCTATACTGAGGACCAGCCAATAGCTGAGGGCTAACTGGGGATCTAGATCAGAGTGTTATATTCAGAGAGAACTTAAAATAAAACAAGTAAACTGTACTGAAAGGAAATCCACAGGGAGAAATACCGGCACAGGAAAAATGCATACATAGGGTTTTGGGGTATAGACAGGTCTGTCTCCAGGCACCTGTTTGTCCCATATATTCAAGTCTGGGGCCATCAATATTCGCAGGAGTTACTGAATTATCAGCCCAAAGAGTAAAGTACATACAGTTTTGAGAAAGAGCTTTCTCATGGGCTGGTATGATGACTTTAGAAAGTCTTTTCCTTGGGGGATCAAAATACATCTATAAGGGTTAAATGAAACTTAGCCTTCCTCAAGTCAACATTTTTTTCATAGTCTTCTACCCATCTTCCAGTCTCCCTTTTAATACACATTTACTTGGGAGTACAAAGGAAAAAATACCCAGTGATTAAACTGCTTGATGGATTTTGTAATCACTTGCTCTATTCTGATGATAAGCATGGGATAAATGCAAAACTTGATGAGATTAGATGGCGTAGACAGATAAAACTGATTAGGTAGACAAAATTATCATTATACCAGAAATATCAAAGGCATGACTTTCCCCTAATATAACACACATACTATATTTGTACATCTCTTTTGTCTCTTACAGGGAAAATAAAATGCCTTAAAAATATGCTTTGTTCACACCATTTCAGAATATATTATGTTTGAGAATGTAATAAAGACTGGTAAACCCCACCCCTGATATTTCAGTACATGGAAAACATGCCCCTGCCTAGTGCCAGACCTCCCTGGTTGTGGTGGGGCACGGTCAGTGCTCCATGTTTCATCTGCAGAGTTCAGCAGCCTCGGTAAAAAGAAGTGGAGCATGGCTACAATGTGCTCCTGCATTTCTTTCTCATGCCTGTCAGTTCCACTGGTTCTTTCCCTCATCTGGTTGGAGACAATAGGTGCAACACTTTGTAAGAATGAGAAGGTGTGGTGGAAAAAACAGATGGGAAGGGAGGCTGCGGAGCAGATGTAAGAGGAAGCACAGACAGCAGTGTGACTGTGACAAAAGGAAACAAAAGAAGGAAGGATAGATCAGTACCTTCGAAGTAAATGAGCAGAAAATTCAGAATGAGGAAGAATAAGGAAGGGAATCTCTCATCTCTGTTTCTACTCACATTCTGTCTTCTGAGTGAGCACTTCGGCATATTATGAATGATGACACACAACAGCACACAGAATTTCCTACCTCTATGGTTCTTCAGGATTTAAGGCAAATGAAATGAAAATAAAACTTGACTTGGAGTGAAGTAAAGGGTGCAGCCAACTGCTGAGAAGCATGAAACTGAGGCTAGAGGAACACTGGTTCTGGCCCAGGGTGGCAGCCAGAACATTTTTCAGCTTTTCCTTGCTCTCTTTTTTGCCACTGTTTTGTTTGTCATAATATAGTAAAACCAGTTCCTACTGAATCTGGTGTGCCTCTGTTCTGTAGCTAAGGTACCCTAAACAGAGGCTGGAAGCTGGTAAAGGTACTACTGCTTGTGATACCTGTAATCAGCTGCAATGATCTACAGCACTTTGGAATTAACATGAATTAACAAATACATGAGAAGCATGAAAATCAAGAAGAGAGGATGGGGGAGAAGGGGCCAGAAGAAACAAAGTGAAAATTAAAATTAAAAAAAAAAGTAAAGAAAAAAAAGCCAGAGTGGAATAAAGATCTGGAACAAACTTGAAAATATAACAATATTTCAAAGAAATCTTTACATAGACCCCATAAAACTCATGATTTTGTGTAGTTCTTCAAATAGGATTCAAAGCAAGTGCCAAGTTAGAAATAAAACCCCAAAGAAACCTATAAGCCCTAAAGGAAAAACTTTGTGAAACAAAGGAACTAAGCCTTCCTTCCTTCCTTCCTTCTCTCTCTCTCTTTCTCTCCCTCCTTCTTTCTCTCTTTCCTTCTATATAATTGATGGTGATTTGATAGACAGCTTGTTTTTAGCTGTGTGAGCTTCCTATGGCCACCTACAGGATGTTGAGATTCTGTCCTTATTCGTAAACAGGAGACGGTCAGGGTGGGAGCTCAAACAACAATCCTGGGTTGTTAATTCACTCCCAGGCTCAAAAGGATGGTCCCAGTGGGTGCTTTGAGGTCACCTGACACAGGCTGGGTCTATGTCAGCTTATCTTGGCCAAGGAGCAGTCCCTGGACCTTGTTTATTCAATAATACATTGCCTATGGGTTGAAAGTGTTACACTGCAATTGTGAGGCAAAACAGTGCTTTTGAGTCTCTCCAGGACCCAGAAAGATGCATGAACCAGCCTGTGGAGTGGAGACAAATACATGCAAGGCATGTGATCCAACTCTATAAGGTGAAAAATGACTTGCTTAGCAAGTCAATCCTCAAATAAAGGAAATTAACCTTAAAAGGACACTGACAGTCACAGATGCAAAAAATATGAAAGCATTTAATTTTTTTGCCCTTATTAGAGAGTGGAGGGGAGGTGGTTGTTTCCTTGTTTTTTCTTTTGCTTTGTTTTGTTGTTCTTTTCTTTTTTTTTTTTTTTTTTTTTTGTCTGTTACTCTGTTGGAAAATAAAGAGATTCTGAAATTTTGCACCCTGTAGTTTCTGTAGCACTCGTCATGGGAGGCAACAGACATAGCCTACAGATGGGACTCAGAATCTAACCCATGCAATAGCTGAATACATGCATGCAAAAAGACAGACTTTATTCAGGCTGCACCACAAATCTATAAAAATATGCCAGTGAAATTGCCAGCCTATCAGAAAAATTGGCCCTGGAAAACAGCGGAGTTCCTGGCCTGATGCCCTCCTTTTTCCACAACCTGTGAGCAAAACTATATAAACCTGTGTAAATCGAAAATAAGATTGTTCTGTAGTGAATTTCAGGATCTGCTACATTGTTTTGGGATGGCAGGAAATTACCGCCGGGGTAAGGAACGTACAACACCATGCATGAGTCTTGGCAGAGAGAGAGAAAATACAGAATTGCCCCTTGCCACTCCATGCTACAGCCACCGAGTTCAAAAATGACTTGCTGAGATAAAAGCTAAGAAAATAAGCAAGCATTAGCATCACAAAATACAAATGAGAAGCAAGGAAAATCCATTAAAGAATGTGAAGTACCAGAAAGGTAAATGGCTTTATCAACCATGAACTCCTCTGCAAAACGAATGTGACAAAAATTCTTCTTGCTTTTCCGAATTGCTGTTATTTCTCCACACTGCTCAAAGACTTCCTGAATAATTTCCTCCGTTGCGTTTTCTGGTAATCCTCCAACAAATACTGTTTTACACCCAGGAGGTCTCTCTCTTGTTGAAGGTGGTGGAAGATCTAAGTCAAAACAGAAATCACATTGGAATACAAAATTTGTCTTTTGATCCATTGGCTCTATTCACCCCTTTAATCAGTTCTGGGCAGCAGCAACTTGACATAGTATAGAGGCAGAAAAGAAGGACAAGAAAAATAATTGAATATTGCAGAGGTTATCCAAAATTGATTACTTGAATCTAAATCCTTTCAAGCTTTCGGTGGCACTTCAAACATTAATTCCTGCCACTGCAGGTTGTTGTCCAGGACAGACAGTGTGGTCTAAAAACGGTCTTTCTTTTCTCTGTACAGTCACACAAAACCAGAAAAATATTCTGTTTCAAAGCAGAAAAGCTTTTGCAGCTGATTTGACCCTGAGCACAGATCTCAGGCTCTATTGCAGCGCATTCAAAGCCTGAACTGCACCATCTCTGGCTCATACCCATCACTTGCCACGCTCACCAAGTGTGTGGGCTGTGAGCAAGCCCATGCTGTGTACACCATGTGCTCTTGGGCCAGACACCTTTCCCTGGTATTAGCATAATTTCATTTCTGTCTCAGAGTACAGGAGCACAGCAAACAGAAAAACAAAGTGGGAAACACAACAAAGTGACAGCATGATGAAAACACTCGGCCGGTTATCTGTTTTGTCTTGTTGCCAGATAATGGAGCAGACACCAGCACAGGGGAAGGATAACCTCATTGTTTACAAGTGCTCATGAGGTGGAGTAGCTAGAAATGCTACCTTTTTTTTTCATGTATATATAGAGAGAATATATACACACTTAAATTGGAAAAACTATTAAATTTTTGAAAGCTGTATAAAAATAAAAGCTATTGTAACACTTCACCTTGTTTATACACAGTGAAAGCAATTCTCTAAGAAGGAATCTGACTAATATGACTTTTTTGGCCCTTTAACACAGTAAAGGAGGTTACAACCTTAAAGTGTATATATATATATATATATATATATATATATATACACATACATACATACATACGTACTCACACACATAGCCAGTTTGATTAAACTGTGATCTGGGTACACTGCAAATCCAGAGTAACTAACTGTTTGCCTAACATTCTCATTTTGCAGTGATAGCGAAACTCACTGGTATGATGGCTCTGAAACTCATGAGGCCAACACACAAAATCAGAGTTTGTGCCTGAGCTGGTGTCAGTGGAAAGAGTTTTCCATTTGCACAGTCACAGAAAGAACAGGAGGGAACCTGGTCCCCGCTTTCAAAAAGAAGAAGGAACTCATCTGCCACGTTGAACCTCTTGAAAAATGGCAGAAGCTGTAGTCCCATTTCCCTCAATCTCCCTCAGAAAGGGACTATAGTGGGGCAGTTTGAGGTGTAAGGTACTGTGTTCAGGGACACGAGCCTGGATTGGTCCCATCTAAATACAGGCACCTGAAAGGGAGCACAGAGATGAACAGCACTATATAAGCTTTATGTTTTGTGACATCCTGATCTACAGAAAAGACAGGTATGAATTATGAGCAATGTAGATCTTTAGGCTGTGTTATTTTTCTTTAAGTATTTTTCTTTTTTGTACAAGTTGCATAGGTTTGGTTTTTTTTATGTGACCTTACAGAGATGAATAAGGATGCTCTTATACCATACCATGCTTTTACACACAGAATAGATCTTAGAAGGAAACACATGCCTGTAAATAAAACGCCTAACTGTTACTAGATAAAAAAAATAATGCAATGAATGTATTTAGAAAAGTAACATTCTTTCTTCATATCCACTTACTTGGGTTTGGAGGGAAGAGTGTGCAGCTTTTGCAGTGAATTATTTCTTTGACTACAGGCACATCTGTTGGTGGTGGCGGCGGCACTAATCCCATGCCTGGTATCATTGGGTTAATCGGAGTGATTCCAGTCATCATGCTAAGGCTTGGATCAAAGCCTGGTACACAGATTGAATCTGAAAGTATAGAACATAAAATCCTGGCTTATAAATCTTCAAACTACCTGTTAAAATTTTATTGTACAGACAGTTTCACTTTAAGTTTGTTTTCCTTGTTTGTTTCCACAAGCATCACAGTGAGAATTAGCAGAAGGGGAAAAGAAAAATGGAAAAAAAGAAAAGGCAGAGAATAGGGAGAAGTATGGGAGAAGGAGAGAGAAAGGGAAAGGAAGAGTGGGAGGACGGTGAGAAGGAGGGAGCTGCATTCTCAGCGAAAAAAATAAACTATGCATAAGGAAGGGAATGTTACATAATCTAAAATACATGACCGAGTAAAATGTAGCACATTACCGCGTCAAACCAGGAATATCTGTTATTATCTGGAATGTAATTTTCTGTTCATAATGCTACTGTGGTGTTTACATTGCTTTCTGCCCAAAGCGTACAAGGAATATAATTTAACATTGATATGTCCTCTCCATCTAATTGTCAGACAGATTTATCACAACATAGCCTTCTCACATAAGTGACCTTGATTTACAAACAATACAGAGAAAGATCCCTTTCTGGCTGCTTTATAGAAGTCTAGTTAGCCAAGACTTCTAATCATTTTACCCTGGAATACAAATTTTCAGCTGCAAAGAATGGAGTCTTTTTGAACCTTGGAATTAATCCATTCTTGTCCTGTTATTTAATCGGATTAGTAGATTCTCCTCGACACATCTACTATTAACATATACCACTACAGCCTCATAAAGTAAAATGAGTATTTGGCAAGCATCGCTCTTTCTCCTTCCTGATCTCTTTGCCAAGACTTCCATACGTGTTACTTAAAGCTGAAAGATTTACTGGGGAGCACCAGTGCCTTAACACCAAGAATTGTAATAAGCAGATGTTTCAAAGGAACCGAGAGCCAACTTCTGAAATTCGCTTTCGTTAAAAACAAGGCTTTGGGTTTCTTGAGGCATAATGAATAAAATATTTTGAGAGACCGATCTCTTTGTTGGCATAACACTGCTGCTATTTGGCATCATCAATTATTTAAAAGAAGAGAGTTACTTTGGTGTTCTACAGATTTTCTGCTGAGTTTTCTGGCTAGCAACTGGAAAGTATTTAATGATACGTGTAAACACGGGGTTTGGTAGCTCAGAAGCTTGTTTATTTTGAAGAAGGGAAGAGGGAAACAACTCCTTCTCAAGCAGTTTAGACATATATATATATATATATATACACACACACATACATGAGATTTGAGCTAATTTTAAAAAGGCAGCATGATTAATGAAATACGACCAGAGAGACACCAGTTTCTTCATCCTAAATCGCTGCTGAGAAGCTACGTGGCCCTGGGTCAGCCCTGACCCTTCTGTATCTTCATTTCTGCACCTACAAAACAGATACAGCAATACTCCCTTACTGGCGAGTACTGGCTCACATTTTTATAGCACTTTGCAGGTGTAAAGCACTCTGTGGGGGCTTAAAATTAGCATTATTACTCCTGTGAAACATCCCTAATCGTCTTCTCTGGGAAGGACAACTGAGGACTGAGAACTACTCTGAGAGCTCATATCTGTCTCAACCGCACGCTCCCTGTTCCTCCCGCGCCGACTGTGAGCCTTCACCTCCAGGCAGTCCTGTACAACAAGCGTAGCAAGTGCACAGTAAGCAAGGATTTGCTTCAGGCTTAGTGAAGACTAGTATTAATGAAAAGTCATGATATTACATTACTTTTTTTAATAAGTGGGCTTATGAAAAAGGATTTGCTCTGGGTGTGATACCTTTTTTTCAGTATGGATGTATATGCATTGCTTTTCAGATTTAGCTTTGAAACTCGGAGCCTGTCGTTTATTCTGCAAGATGCAGTGGTGGCCATACATTAAATATTCATGGTGAATGCTGGGAGATAAAGTTAGAGGTAAAAGGGCAACATATAATTCAAAGAAGTCCTTAGGCTATGCTAATAATCTTAATCTCGTTTTTACACGTCAGGCTTCTGACAGTCACAGAAGACCATCCTGTGCACCACTCTGGCTGTGGGTGGGCTCCATCATTGCTACTTGCTGCTAAAACATCCCACAGAGCTCAGTGGCATGCAAAGCAGGTCACCACACTAGCACCCAACACACTGTGCCATACCAGCCCTCTCCTGGGATCAGGAGATGCCAAATGAGGCATTTTGTCCATCCCTCTGGACAAATATAGGGTTCGCTACAGTCCCAGCCAGATATGAAATTTCATGCTGAATCCACTATCCACAGTAGAGCTGCAGCATTCTGAGGCACAGGTACAAGATGATGGACAGAAGGCCAAATTCTCCCTGTTCCATAAGTATCTTTCAGGCTCCTTGTCACAGCCAAGGAAAAAGATCATCATCTGGCAAGTGCTGCCACAAGGTGTGTTTAGCTTTTGCTATTCTGTCCTTAAGACAACCACTAGATACATTTCAGCTTCCCTCCAGGGCTAGTGACATGAAATAACAGCAAACTCTACCGAACCACAGGCACATGCTCTCATCCAGAGTGAAGATGGCAGGTGTCAATCAGGCACAGCCTTCTGATTTTCCTTTGGCAGTTGTGCAGACACAGAGAAAAACAAATCCAAAGGAGATGGCCACAGGGAAACTCATGCCCACAAACACTGTGAATCTGGGCAGGGAGTGCTTTCAGGCTGCATGCTAATCAGAACAGGCTTGTGAACTAAGTGGAAGAAAATTATTTGCCACTAATTCCTCGCATATCCAAGTAAATGTGACTTTGTAAATAACTTTGCCTATGTTAAATAAGTACATGGCTTCGTCATCAGTTTCTTTTACAACTAGAATCAATCTACAAGAGCATGAGCTCTTGGGGTCCAGTCCAACACTCATGGAATGTCCTTCTAGGAGTGCTTCAGAAGGTGACTGTGCTGAGGTATACTGAAGAGGACTCAGTCAATAATTCTTGAAATCTAATTCCACATCTTGCAGGCACTAATCCAAGCCCTGCTAAGGTCAATAGCTAGAGTGCTGAGGGCACAAACAGATTTTAACCCCAACCAGGTCAACTTTCTCTGTCCTCTTGAATCAGTTGCTTCATTTACCCAGTGTGTTAAATTGAGAATGAAACACTTTCATACATAGCATAAGCACTGAGAGGATGCACAGGTACCAACAGTAGAACATCCTGAAAACAAAAATCATTCTCTGAAAACTAAGAACTATTTAGTGCTGTAAAATCCAGATGAACTTCTAAAGAGTGGAGCTCTTGTTTGGAACCCTGAAGAGACTGGTGGTGCTTGCATCTCCAGAGAAGATGATGCATGCCACCTGGATATTGCTGACAAACCATGAAAAAAGACTATAGATGAGATGTCCAAAGGAAATACTGATCTGGACTCTGAGGTGCAAAGAAAAAAGAACTCACTGGAAAAGAAAGTCAATAAATTTGCCACATCTGTGATAGGATCTAGAAGAATCCCAAGTTTAACTATATTAATGCTATTGAATGGTGCAATAATAGAAGCTGGATATATAGCTCTTGTCTAGAAACAAGGGATGATCATCCATCAGCACCACCACTGCAGTCTGCTCCACGTCCTGGCAAAATGCCTATCTGGAGCAGGGCCAGGACACCAAACAGCACTGGAGACAACTCCTGTTGAACTAACTGGTAAGATTGTTGGTCTTCACCATTAAAGAAAATGGTAAGAGTTATGTAAGGATTTCAAAAAATTAGAATCAATTCTGCCCCTGTATGATTTTTTTAACAAATCCTCTTAAAGACATCATTATTACAATATTTTAGATATTAATATGCTACACTAAACAAAAAGATATATTACATTTATAAGCAACATATCTGAAGAATTAAAAATGCAGTATTTTATGTTTTTGGGGATCATGGCATTCTTTCTAAAGGGGTACATATTTATGCAGTTAGGTAAGGGTTTATAAATTATAAAAAACAATCCAGAAGAAGAGAAAAAAAATTTTCATTTAAAAAACATTAATAAAGAATTACTAAATGAAATCATTAAAATGGAAAGTAATCAGAGTTGATAAAGAATTTTAAGAATGGAAATGACATGTTGGTCAAGTTAGAGTCCTTGTGGATACTGTACAAAAGGCTTGAACATTCACACATTTGTATCAGAAAAGTATTTAACATCAATATTTTGAAGTCTGTGTTCTGCCTAATTTTGGCAAAACAAACTAATTCCTGTTTCATCTGAAAAGAAATTGGCACAGTGGAGAACAATGAAAACCTCCGGAAAGCAAATATTTGGAATTGGCAGAGAGAGAGGCAATAAGAAAAACCTTGAACACTGAATAATTTTTAAAGCTTCTTTTTCTTTCAAATGGATAAAAGAACAAAACATTCGCAGGAAATCTCCGAGTCTGAAAAAAGCAGAAGAAAAATACAATCTCTTTGATGAAAACTACATTCTAACACAGTAAGTAGTGTAAAACAATTGCTTTTATTAGGGTCCATTTTGGAAGGACAGGAACAACTTTGTCTTCAACGAAAATAACCACACAGTCTTGCAGAACCATCCCCCTTTCCGCCTTTGGCAACAGTTGCTGTCTGAATCACCTTATGCTTTTTGCCAAAGTATTTCTCTGCCCAGGTAACAAGGATGTTTACTCCTGCCAGCTGTGCTTTTGGGTACTGCACTCCATCACCACTACTACGTTACCACCACATTTCCACGAGCCTTTGCCAAGGTATCTATCTGCTCAAAATCACTTTGTAAGGGTATAAGCCCCTCTACGATTCATAGTATTAGCTCTTGGGTGTGTCTTTCTTTTTTTTTTTTTT